>OX461811.1:28812199-28983883 GCA_949802685.1 Dicyrtomina minuta
GGGAACCTAAATGTAGTAATTGACTTCGCAATACAAATTCTTAAGTTCTCAAATTATATCCACTACTATACACTATACAGTTCGCGTTTGACCAAATCTAAAAAATTCGTAAATTAATTATCTTGCTTCATTACCTTCAAACAAAAATAACTTTCTATTCAACAAGTTCACTCACACACTATTAGATTTTAACGGTTAGTTTGCTAAGCTAGAAAAGTCAGGATACGAAACATTAAACCGTTAAAGTTAAACACGAAAATAAAATTCGATGTAAAATAAAAGTAATAACACAGTTGATTTCGATGTTAACTTTTTCAAATTTACCCCCAAAATGACATGTGATGTTAACATCCAATTCCAAATAATTCCTTTTTATCGTATAGGTGGCGTAATGTTAACATCCACGCAAATCGCCTCCAATCTACAGATCCTCCTCAATTGGACACACTGGATCTCCTCCGGAAGTTCATGGACGACGACGTGGGACACATGGACCATTGACAGCTGACGAATGACCCATGGAAAGCCCCAATTAAACGACAGCAAAAATTTTAAATGTCCTATGCTTGTAGCATTGAATGTTAACTGTTAACTTTGTATGTCTTTAGCATTAAGTGTTAACTGATAACATTGTATGTCTTCAGCATTAGATAATAATAGTTAACATTGTATGTCTTTAGCATGGAGCCTTCTGAGGACCCCGTAATTGAAGGATGCACAAGGGAGGGTCCACTCATCACGTCATCATTACCCTCTCCAACTGTCTTTACAAGACTTTACCACTGCACCCCACGGCGTATGATTTTACATTATAATACACAAATCAGTGTTTTCTCCCGAGAACGGTCGAAATTATAATAATTTCAAAAGGTTTTTCAAAGTCCAAACCTCAGAACAGGCGATTACTCCCGTGATCAATCGAAAAGTCGAAACAAAAATGATGAGAAAAGTTTTGTCAAAGTCCAAATTCTCAAACCAGGCGATTGCTCCCGTGAAGAGTCGAAAATAAAATGTTTATAAATGTTTTATTCAGAATCCAGAGTCCAGAATCCCAGACCTGGGAAAAGTTGAGCATTTGTGTATTATAATGTAAAAACATAGCGAGTATAATCTTCCTCATACCATCCAATTTACGGCTATTCCTACGGCTACTCCTGAAGGCATCGTTCATACGTTTGGTTTATACTTGTTGGCTTTTTTACTCCCCGTCCTCGCAAAGTCTACAATCGTGATCATTGACCAACTACCCCCCCCCCATCCGCTTGGATACATATTCGGAATACAAGCAGCGGATGTTGAATAAGATGATTATTTGTTTTGCTTGCAATGGAAAGTACTCATCATCGGAACCTATTGGGAGAGCTCTGTGTCCTGTGTCCACCAGCCCCAGGCAAACGCAGTTAATTCCAATAATAATAATAATAACCGTGTCTGCCTATAAAATTAAAATTAAAACAATATTAATACTGTTGTTTATAGTTATTGACACAACTGAGCTTTAGACAAAATATCAGTATTTAAATTATATTGCACCAATTTTTAATTAATAAAAAATGGTTTATATTACAATTGATTGGGCTCTAAATTGAATTCGTGCTGACAATGGTGCCATATGTTATGTTATTCGCAATCATCCCTTCAGCCACTACCTGCACCATGTTCAGCGCAGCTTTGAAATTTATGTCAAACGCACTTAGAAATAAACAATACAGTAGATCCTCGCTTATATGATCCTCGAAATTATGATTACCTCAATTATATGATGCCAAAATCCGAGTTATAATACCTTAATTATATGATAGTTTTGAAAAATATTCCATACATTTGTTTTGTAATTTCTTAATTTAAGTAATTTAAAAACAAAATCTTTAAGTTATTCTTGGGCTTACGTCAACATAATTGTACACCAGCGATACTTTTGAATACACATTGTACTTGGACATTGTACTTGGACTTCATTTCTAAAGTTTAAATCTGGGCTTGAGGAAAACTCGATATTTGGAATGTTATAATTGCAGCGTATTGTTAATATAATTTTAGACTCTGTCGCAGCAGACGCGTTTAAAAAGGTTCCAGCTTTTATATGATTTAATCATGCATTAATTAATAACTGTGAATATCATTGTAACTCCCACTTCACTCACTAAAATTATTTTGTATTTGTAGAGGTTTGCTGAAATCATCAGGAAAAACGATTACACTTGGGAGAATATGTACAATGCAGATAAGTCAGGTCTTTTATGAAAAAAAAATTGTGTTACTGTTTGTTCTAATTTAATTTTAATTTATATCGACATTTATTGTGTTATACTAATTGATTGTAAACCCAGTAACCATTTATTAAAGGAAATACCTTGACACGTATATTTATTATATTAACCATGCATGAATAAACAATTACCTCAATTATATGATAATTTTCGTATATGAAAGGGGTCTGGTTTTAATGACATCATATAAGCGAGGATCTACTGTATACCAAACATTGCATTGCATATTACATATTAATTTTACATTAGCTGTAATAGATGTAGAGTAATAGATGTTTAGATTTGTAGCATGCGTTACATTATAAGAATTTGGGAGCAAAACGCGTTAAGTCTCTAGTGCATTTTCTAATGAAATATAAATACATATACAGCTTTTCTTGTGTATGTACGGGGATGCCCTTGAAACTAAGTATCACCATGTATCATTTTTCCCCACCTGCGAACTAAAACATAGGCGCGCACTAATGGAACTGAGACCTCTTAAATCCGAGTACTGCTTTGCACACCCGCGCATTATTATAGGATTGACGGTAATTTTAGTAATCGTAACTTACGTTTCAATGCGGCATTACCGGTGCGATGCCCACATTATTTGCCAAATGGTGAATGGGCAGGGCTGCTTGGACTGCTTTGTGGGTTTCATCCCAGTTTTGTAAGTTAACGGGTATTGTTTAAATTGCCGGGCATTCCCGCGCTAATTCCTCCAAGGGTGAAATATTCTTGTCCAGGACGATGACTGTGCCGCTTAGCTCCAAGAATTTAATTTAAAAATCTATATATATAAGTAGGCAGTATAGAAAAATAACATACAGGACAGTAAATTGAATTCATAAAATTAATTATATTATTGACTGCTTTTGAAAGTTAAAAAAAAATTATTTTACTTCTCATAGTCGATTTTGCCACCCTTATCAAATGACTTGAAAGCATTACTGACGACATCATCAGCACTGCCAGACTTTCGGTTCACGAAGAGTGTGAGCAACTGGGTGAAGTTGATGGGGCCAGTAGCTTCATTCAACATAGAGTCCAATTCGGAGTCTATGGCCATTTTACCCACAGCATCGAATGTTGCTCTCAAGTCATTTTTGGTAATGACGCCATCCTTGTCAGCATCCATCATTTGGAAGGCCCTAAAGAAAATAAAAATAGTAATATGAGCAAAACTTGTAATTTATTCAAGTAAATCGTGATCATGATCCAAATTCAACTCATTCCATCGTCACATCGACATCGCATATCGTACATAATACATATAGAGCATCATGCTGATATTTTTACATCAATATACTTAGTTTTTTTGCGAAAATATGTTGTTACCTGTTTGAATTGAATCGGAGATCGGTAACTTTGTTTGCTCAGTGGTAACATAGCAAGTATAATCTTCCTAATACCATGCAAGTTACGGCTATTCCTACGGCTACTCCTGAAGGCATCGTTCTTATGTTTGGTTTATAATTTCTCCCCACCCTCGCAAAGTCTACAATCGTGATCATTGACAAACTACCCCCCCCCCCCTCCTTTCTCTAAAATTTAAAAAAAAAATTTTTATTATTATCGTGTACGGGGATACGACAACTCTTTTATTTTCTCAGTGGGTGGCTTATTAGTAGAACATAACTAGTTAAAATTTGTACTGCCCATACTTGCGTTTCCTCCGTGAAAAACCACCCTGCCGTTTGTTTGCAGTGGAAGGTAAAGTGGTGGTGGAGGACGAGAGAGGAGCGGAGGGACCTGCTGCTGAGGTGTTTTTGTTGATTTTACTTTTAGATGGTGATGACATTGGAGAAGAGGACTGACTCGGGCGAATGTCCAGACGACCAAGACCTGTGACCGATGGATTTGTACGATTGTTGAGACGCTTCACCTGCACTTCCGGCCAGTTAAAGTGTTTCTTGTGAAACTCTTCCGGGAGCATGGGCCCTTCGTAACTGTTGATACCGTGATCCCACGATCTCGGAGTGTCTGTAGAATCTCACGGAAACCACGGGCGGTCATGGGACATCGGACTGTTTTCAGTGAGATTAAATTGAGCTCGTCTATCAGATCTTTTAGGGCTCTGTCACCTATCTACAAAAGCAAAAGCAAACATGAGTCTTTTTTTTCTTGCCCATCCCAGCCAATGGTGCTGGGGCATTCCCAGATAGCAGTAATATTTTTTACTACTAAAATGTGCAAAGCAGTGCCGTGATACGATCTAGGAAAAGAGCTGAATCATATAATCAACACAGACCCAGGGTTCGATCCGTCGCCGCCATTATGACGATGGCGTTACACTACACAGCCGTCATGCCGTATGTTGTAGATATTCAAAATTTCGAAACCAAAATTCATAACTTTTTTGGCGAAGATAAGTATTTACATTTGTAAATTTTTTTGAGATATAGAACTGTGAATACTTATCTTGGCCATGAGAGCTAGCAACCGATTCATTTGCAAGGGAAAAATCCGAAATTCGGTTGTTTGTACAGATATGATTTTGAAAAAAATCTTAAGTATGTTTTTAAGCAAACAAAAAAATTATGCGTCAACCGAATTTTGATTTAGGCTTCAGGTTGTTTGTAAAAAATAAAGCCTGCTTAACTTTAACCGGGTATTACCGGGTAACAGGCTCACTAAAATGCAATAAAAATTGTATATACTACTATTGAGAACTAAGTCTATGTAAAAAAAATTATATTTCGTACATATCTGAGATACTTGCCTACCGAGCTGGGATGATTTCAGAAAAAAAGTGACACATAAAAGAATTAACTGTACGTCTGAAAATAATACCTCAACGAACATTTGGTATTCAACTTGTATTGATATTTATCTGCTTTATAATAAGCCAATAAATAAATTAGAATATTACATTCGTTTCAAAATGTATTTACCATAAAAGAAATACCGTCTGTGAAGAGCTAAAATGACCCATACCTATTTTAACTAAAAACAACATCAACTATCTACAAAAATATTGAAATATGTCTTGAGAGCATTTAAATAGAATATTTTTCCTTTTTCAAAAACATGCAAATTGAATATTTTGCACATTTCAAAATCATGTAAGTAGAACACTTAGTGCTTTTCAAAAGCATGTAATTATAAAATTTTGCAATTTTTAAAAACATTAAAATAGAACCATTTGCACCTTTCAAAAAATTAAAATCAACTATGCCAAACGCCAAATTTAATGTTCGACACGATTAAAATTAGTTAATAGTACTTGCAAACTAATACTGTATATTGAATCTGAAATCACAGGAACTTTAACATAGCTCTACTCTTTGCTCTTTTAATATCTATTGACCCGAGCCTGAACATTCAGTTTAAAGCAATAGATAATCAATTATGAATTTTCATTGTGACTTGAGCTATGGTTTTGGCTGCAACTACTCGTACCGGTACCGGCACTGTGAATTTTTTTTAAGTTACCAAAGGGATGTGAAGAGGATGAGGCTGAGCAGGCTTTTTGGGTACTGGCTCTGGCTCCTCTTTTGAATCCTTCAAATACTTTTCCTTACTCGTGTGCTTCGCCATTCTGAATCGTGAAAATGATTTAGTTTTTGTGCAGTCAGAGTCCTTTCACGGTTGAAGGATGATTTTCGGTCCGATCTAGTCCGGTCCTTTAACGCGAGGCTAGTAACGTTTGTGTCTCCACTCACTTGAAACTGGGACTACTGAAACAAAAAGGAAATGAATATTAGCACAGGCGATTTATTGAGTGGTCATCAATCCAGAAGAATTAATTACTTGCAACTTGTCACTAGTTTTCGTTAAACACTGTGATATCCTTAGGGACTATCACGGCACGACAGATTGGGCAGCTAAGCTCAAGTCCTTTTTCCAGGAGGGTAGCTGCCCAATTTTTGTAGCAGGCGTTATGGAGGAGGTGGTTACACTTAAGGCGGTCTATCTTCTTGCTCTTCTTGTGCAGCTTACTCAGGCAGATTGAACACTTTCCAAAAATTGCAGCCATGACGAAAGATTTTGATTTGCTTTAGAGATGATTATCTTGTCATGTTAACAGAATAGTGAGCTTGTCTTTAGACCCTCTTTCACACGGCTTATACTGTTTGGAATGCAAAAAAAAAGTTAGAAATGTGAGTTGGAGTAGTATTTTTTATTTTATGGCTTAAAAAATATATTATTGGGCTGTCGGCATTTTAATGTAATGATAATTACATATTTTGTAGCTGTAATTAGTACAATTAATTTAAGTATGTATTAGTTAGTACAAAGAAGAACGTGGAATGGAAGAGTGCACTCCCAAAATGAGTTTTATGGTATCGTTTAGTATGCGGGACATTCAAACTAGACTGGCTGGTAGACTGAGGTAAAGTCGTGAGTTCTGAAGTTCTGTCTCCTCCTCCTCGTAATCTTTCTATTGTGTATTTTGTCATCGTATTACTGAAGCGATGGATCACAGCATCCCTGGTCATTAACTCTGACAGTTCCAGAAACTCCATAGAACTCGAGAAATTCCAGATCGCCTGATTTACACAGGCACGGGGAAAGTCAAGCTGGGCCAAGGGGCCAACGCCAACAAGCTAATAAATTCAAAGTGAAAGGTACTTCAATATTCTATTCCTTGACGTGAGTTAACTATAACTCTACTCTGTACTGTTGAACTGTTATATTTAGCATACCTATAGCTTATAAGAGTAACAACATACAGACATTATTTTTTATTTTGAATATTTATAATGTGAAACGCAAAAATATTTCTTGTTTAGGTAAGTGATAGTCAAAATGCCATCGGAGTCAATATTAAGATTAAGCACCGTGGAAAAAAATACTGTCCGAAATTACTTACTAATTCAGTAATGTCTACAAATGTGCATGTTTGCATGAGGTTTACATTAATTGAAAACCATTTGTTTGCTTGTGATTCTGACAGATGTGGGCTGACCTACTGACGGAGGCAAAGATTTGATCTTCTGGGTGGCTATGACAACGAAAACAGAAATCTCCATCTAAATTCTAAAAGCTACAAAGAAATACAAATTACCGTTCCAATTTTACATTCTTGCGCTTTTTAGATGTGCGACAACAGTTATTTCCACAGTATACACGTAGGTACTACATATCCACTGCTCGTTTTGTATTTTTTGGCTGTAAAATGATTTACGATGGTTTGAAAATGTCAGATGATGAGGGTAAAGAAGAATTGAAGGAAGTTTAAACTATTCTTCATGAACAAGATGATGATGATGTTAGTTCATATATGTCATGATTTTGATTCTCAGAAAAAACAAGTGTAAAATGAATTAAATATTTGTACTTAGGTATGTCTATGAAAAATTACAAATGACAGAGTATGCCTGATAATTTGTTTTTGGTTTCGCAGGTCGAAAGTAAGCATAATACAGACGTTAAAGTGGACCTTACCACATCAACCTTAAAATTGCGGTTGCCATCCGCAGCGAGAAGAATATTATCTGCGCTACTTTCTTGTACTCCAATATCGCTAATTCATTGGATTTTCTATATGTTTTTCTGTCGAATGTTTGGTCGGTTGTGTGTGGAGTGTGGGCTGTGTTTCTGCTGGGCTCCTTCTTTGCATAATGTGAGTGTGGTTGAGTGTCTGCATGATGGACTCTGAAGGCTGGATTATTAATTTTGTCTCTGCATGATATTGATGGTGTTGTTGGCGGTGGTGGGGACCAAAAATGTAAATTTTGATTAATTTTGAAATTGGTCTGATCTTAATTTTTTAGGAAGGTGGGAGCATGAACACAAGTTGAGGATTAAGCAGTGCAAATCATTCTGGGATGGTTGGTGGAGAAGAAGGTGGTAGTGGGACGTTCGGGCATAGTCATTTCTACTACGGCGGAGGAGGATGTGGGGCTGATTGCCACGGCCTCGGAAATATGAACTACAGTATCATTTTTAGTATATATGTACTTGAGACTTGAAACTTTAACGTAAATTATGTCATTGCCGTCCTTGGTTTTTCAATATTTCCGGCAATGTTCCTACTTCCCATTCTCTACAATTCATCTTCTATTTAAGTATTTTTTTATGATTTTTTCTGTAGATAGTGCGTTTTGTTTTTGACTTAAAATGGATATGGGTCAGTTTGGTTCTTCACAGACGATATTTCAGATTAAATCCTATAATAATAACATATTGTGCCCTATTTTTACTTAGGGGGGGGGGGGGGGTCCTGGCAGCCCTGAAGAAGTTTAAGGAGTACATTTATTCTTTGAAGCTGCTATTCAAGTCGCAGCCTCAACTTTGTCTCACATCATGCTTGAGGCCTACAAAAAATTTATTCTTGTGTCTCTCATCTATCCTGGAGAAGTCCCAAAATGTTCTAATTCCATGTTTTGGAAAGGTGCAAAATGTTCTAATTCCATGTTTGAGATAAATGTGGAAAATGTTGTAATCCCAATGTATTGTTTTCGTTTTTGATTTTCTTTCGACCAGGTTCGACTGAGGAATTTAATTCAAGTGATAGGAATAAATCTGCAGAATGACCGACTGTATTACACACTGCATCTCACTCCCATGTCCGCCCCATTCCTGACCAGTGAGAAGATCCTAATCACCGGCTCAATCGTGTCATGGAAGGAGATCGAGCCTCGTCAAATCCCCAACTACGTTCCGCTCTCTGCTCCCAGTTTCGTTATTCGGATTTCGTCAACAGCGGACGGAAGTTGTCCCCTAGTGTCCTGGGGAGTTTTCATGAGGGGACTTCACTATCTAGGGACGAAAGGGGGGGACTGGAGAAGTTCGGATTTTAGACAAAGTCCGTCATCTTCCGGATGCCTTTCGGATATTTTACAGATCTTCATTCCTACATCGTTGAGCAAGGGAGACCGGAAAGATTTGTTTCGTATTTTTTCCCTAAAATCAATGAGCTAGCTTCATAGAATAATAAGATCTGTCTTGGAGGAGGTACGTCGCTTTCTTTTTCAAAATTCATTCTAGAAACTATGCAAATTTTGAACTATTTTTTATTGGGTATTATTATTTTTGCTGATTGAATTGGGAAGACGACTGAGATGTACGGTTACTCCGCGGAGAGCGACTCGACTTCGCCGAACATGTCCCCAGTTCACTCCTCCCTCTCCCTCACACAGAATTTTTCTTCCTCCCTCCCCAAGTCAATCTCCCAGTTCTCTATCAATCCTGTAAATGTAGAGCTGAGTGGTCGGGCCCTGCTGCGAATTCAGCAGAGGAGACGTAAATTAAAGTTGAAGGAAGAAATGTAGAGGATGCAGCTCTGGGTTAAGATGTTGAAGGATGAGCGGGGGAGGTGCGAGAGGAGGGTGCATCGTCTCAAGAAAAAGACAATAGGTTTGGACGACGCCTCCACGGACCTCATGGGACAGATCCATTACTTGGGACGGGAGAGCGATCAACTCAGGGAATTCAAAGCACTCGTCAAGACTAAGAAAATTAGTTAAGGAGAAAAAAGAAATCAACTTAATTTAAGGAAAAAACAATTAATCTCGGAACTACTTCTCATTTATCCCCTTCAGCTTGTAAATTAACTCCACAATTAATTAATTAATTTTAGCCTTGCTACTGTTTTATTTGAAAACCAGGGCCAGCGCACGCAGCCCCCGCTGCCTGAATTGTCACAAAACATGTATATCGTCTGTGAAAGATCAACATGACCGATATAGATCAAACCTCAAACCTCAAACCTCATCCATTTCTAGCTAGAAACATTGTATACCCACTTTCTACAAAAATATTGAAACATGTCTTGAAATCATATGAATAGAACATTTAACACTTTTACAAAACTCGTAAAAAGAACATTTTCTACTTTTCTGAATCAATTAGAAAGAACATTCTAAACATTTCGTAAATACAACATTTTGCTATACAAAGAAAACTATCAATAAATTCAAAATAGTGGTTTCTGTATGGAAACAAATTGCTGCCTAAATGTAATTCCTTTTTCCGGCCCTGTTGAAAAGTGAAAAAATTCCACCATGTTTGTAATAAAATAAAATTCTCTGAATTTGTGCAGGTGGGAGGTTCGAAGCGGTACTCAATAAGCGAAGTTCAGCTCCCAAATGCGGAAGACTACGGAAATGAGAGTGGTTCACAAATGCCGGTGGCTCTTGCGGCTACACAGCTCATTTAGTGGCAATGCTCAGCTTCTTCCTGGAAATCCCCCTCCGCTACCCGATCCGTCATTTTGGCTCCCGCTCCCGCATAGTTGATCACATCACGACACAAATTCAGAATAAAGAGAGAGAATTCCCGCTCTACTTCTGAGGGAGGGAATCTCGTTATCTCCTCAATAAAAATATTGCACAGCTCCGCTGGTACTGTGGCCTTTCTACTCCTGACCTCCGACCTACTCTTCCCAATCTACACAGTGTCCTCACCTCCAGATTTACTATTCCCGGGTATGTGTTAAAATTTGTAAACAAATTCGTAATTATTCAGGAATTCATGATTTAACGGTATAAATCGTCTGTGAAAAATGAGCTGTGCAATAAAAAAAAAATTTCAAAAACATGGGATTTCAATCATTTGCACTTTTTGAAAATATGTAAGTAGAACATTTTGCACTTTTAAAAATCTTTTCAGGTTTCTGCCAGAAATCGATGATATAATAAAAATATCATTGTGTATGTGACTCGCATGATCCCTAACATTATGCGATGTTTTGATAGCTTTTCCGCAGTACTTACAAATAAGTGGCCTCAGTGAACTTCATGTGGTACTTCACGGATTTCTCCCGGAAGAAATCCTTCCCGCACTGATCACACACAAATTCCGTCGCTGCATTATGCACCGTCTTCCGATGCCCAATCAACCTGAGATACGAGAAGAAATCTATGTTGCAATCGGGGCAGACGAATGATTTATCCTTCATCTTGAGCCTCTTCTCCACTTTCCGCCGGGCGGGGATACTTCAAACTACATTACATTATTACATAATATACTACTGGCACTATTATACTCACTTCTAAATGTCAGCTAGTGTCTGTGAATATACTTACTGGAATGGAAACGTAATAAAAGAACACAAAGTAAATATGCAAGTGCAGTTTAATCGTATTATTAGTATAAATCGTATTATAAGTATATTTTATAGTTCACAAGAAAGATCACTCCTCATCTCCCGTACCCTCTGTAACGCTCGAAACGAAAGTAATAATTACAATCTAAAGTTTATTCTACATTGCAATCAGAGCAAGTGCAGCTTTCTCCTCTGTCCTTGATTCCTTCCATGTAAGGGCCAGGATATACCCTCCGCATATCCAGTAGGTATTGCTTGAGCATTTTGGCTAAGTCCACCACGCCGATAGCTCCTTCCTCAAGGTTGTTTTTCCGGTATAGCCACTCTGCTAAAAAACAAATATACAAAAAATGACAAACTCTAAATTGTGTGTGCACAACAACAAAAAGTTATTATTTTAAAGGCTGGAAGTTTGTGTAAATATTCAAACTACTTACCAATACAGTCATCGATTTCTGAATCAGACCCCCTCATCGTTCTTATGAGCTCCTTCACATCTTTCCACATCCTTTCCACTGTGTTCGTGTGAACTTTGATCTCGATAATCTTGTCTGGATCAACATTTTCCGTCGGGATTAACGTCAATTTTTCCTCTTTTCCTCGTTCATATTTTAACCCTAGTTTTGGGTCCAACCCGGCAACAAACGCATTCTTGGGCGCTACATAATTCTTGGAATGATTCACCATTGAATGGCCTTTCATATTTAGCTTCTGGTCACACGTCAGGTACGCGTTCCAATGATCCGTTATTACATAAGTCCCTTTCTCCAAATGTTCCTTCATGTGGGCAAACAGAGTAGCTCGATCTCGATTATTTACCCGCACCGCAAAACTGTAAATAATACGAGATTTAATAGTTTTAATTAATTTAATTAAACTAGAGAGAGTATAAAAAGATTATTATAATATGTGGATAATGATGTGGCTTTGTCCCCCGCTCGTCGTTTGCAGTCGTCAGGGTAATCGTAAATGGTCGTCAATGTCAATTGTTAATTATTATGATGATTATATACTTATGTAGTTAAATTATTTCTACAGCACATTATATTACTATGTATGATATTATTAATCCTAGTTTTATATATAATATTACTTTTACCGGTAAAACGTATTCCGAAATAACAGTGGATTACTTAAACTTTACTAAATTAAGTATTTAGATTAAATGCAGCTTTATAAATAATTCCTGGAAATCATTTCGTAAACATAATATCTTGAAAAATAAAAGTGGACCATTTTGGTTCTTCACTGACGACATGTAGTATGTGATTAATCTTCACATCTCTTCATTCACGAAAATGTACATTTCATATACATTTTCAGATCATTCTTCCCATCCGCCATCCGAATCGGATCCCCATCTTTAGCCTCATCAAACTCATCACATACGGAGATACGGATACCGATGGATGCATAAATAGCCATTCAATGTATTAGGATAACAATGCATAAAAATCTCCAAGCAACACAAAGCATATAAAATATATTATTGGCATTCAACAATGGTGTATAAAATGCAATAAACGCAAAGCAGAGCAAAGCCAAACAAAATCTGTATCGGCCCTATACTTACACACATGTTATTAGGCTTCGCATATACAAAATCAAAAAAGTTTTTCTATGAGTGTAAGAACATATTAGGCATACTTAAACCTCAAGTTGTGTAAAGAGAACGAAAATGAAGCATCATAAATATGAGTGGAGCGAATGCATAAATACATTGTGCTTCATGATTCATTTTCATGAGCTATGCTAAATTAATAGGCTTTCGTACCCTTGTCGTTGTTGCCCTTTTTACAAGTTTTCAGCATTCTTGTAGATATGACGAGTTGTTTCTTAAAATCGTATAAGTCCACCTAAAACATGTATTTCTGATTTACATTATTTGTAGATGATGATTTAATTTTCCATCCTATATAATGGCCTGTCGCAGTTGGCGTCACTTATTAATAGTAAGGCTTTTGTTGTAGTAAATGTTCGCTGGCAACTGGCAGTACTAGCATCAGTTTCTCCCCTTCCCCAACTCCTTACCATTAGAAACATTGCCGGCAATTTTTATTTTCTTTTATAAATATTTTTGTAGATAGCTCACATTATTTTTAGTTAAAAATGGATTTAAGTCATTTTGCTTGTAGAACGTCTTGGATACAGCTCATTTTGGTTGAAGTGGAAAATGGATGTGGGTCATTTTGGTTCTTCACTGACGACATGCAGTATGTTAGATATTACCGGGGCGTATGCTGTGTTTGAGCAACCCAGCTTAAAAAATAATAAAATATGCAGCATACGAGAAATATGGCACCGTAGGGTGTGACTTATCATGTTTCACACGAAGAATAAATTCTAAACGGCGTCAAGCTTTAGCGATTGTTGGTAATAACGAATTAAGCATTTTTTACAAAGTTTTTATTACAGAATTTATATTTGTCCTTCTAATTTCCGAATACGTAATCGGATCTACTTTATTAAATCCCGATTGTTGGTTGGGGGATTTTACTCACACTGACTCAATGACTAACAGCGTTCAAAAGGGCGATACACAGACAGCTAAATGACATAGTTCAACGCCGTCTCATTACTGCCGCTCCGGGATTTTTCTGTCGTTGCCTGATCGCAACCCTTGAGCATAGGGTTTTGTAAGTGCCTCATTACCAACATAGGGACAAAATTTCGAACAAATAGATCGAAAGTTTAGTAAAACATACATGTCATATTTTCAAATTTTTAAGTACATCATACATTAGCCTGGGCACCCCAGAAGAGATTTTTAATAACGAACTTAACGAAGTTTTGTATACTATATAAATATTTAAAACAAAAGATATATGATAATAAATTACCAAGAGATGATGTCGTAACTTTACAGGCTTTTTAGTTTAATCATGCTCTTGTCTCTTTTACGTCGACTAGACTAAATATATATTATGATAATGATTCTGGATTTAATTACTAATTGACAAAACATATTTTGTTCCTGTAATCAATAATTATGTGAATTACTTCGCCCGGCCCTGGTACATACAAAAATCACATCGTCAGTTAACAGTCGTCATAGTGATGGTTTTTGGCTCATTTTGAATCTTCACTCACAATCACAATATGCATTACAATTTCATAGTGTAACAATGGATCCATCTTGGTGAGCAGCAGCAATTTGAGCAGTTTCTTCAACTGATGACAAGGCTTGATCTGGCTTGTTCATTTTTAAATATAATTCTGCCAACATGACCCAAACGCTTATTTAAACAGCCCAAGCTAATTCTCCCGTTCCAGACTGAACCAGGGAGCCCTAATAAAAATGATCATTGGGGTTTGATGAATCAAATAAAGAAAGAATCAAAACCACTCATCCACAATTTACAATCTACAATTAAAATGACCATAGGACTGTAAATGAGATAAATACGTAAAATGTTGAATAAGAACTTCCAAAAAGTGTCACATATAATTTTTGCATGTTTTTTGTAAACGTGTAAAATGTTCTATTTACATGTTTTGAAAAAGTGTTAATTGTTCTATTTACGCATAAATTTCCCTAATTCCCAATGTGGCACGATGCTGGATTTTTTTTATTTCGGATTACATAACATCAAGAGCAATCTCTTGGTGAAGTATTTCTTTAAGAAGCTCATCGGAGTGGATGGCATTTTTCCATTGTATATCAATTATGAATCGGGACAAAAAGATATATATACGACAGAAGGGCCAGGCAAAAATAACGATTTTTATATCTTGCATGACAAGTTTCACATTCATACGGTTTTCCTCCGGTGTGTTGGGACATATGAAGTTGGAGTGAATATAAATTTTCCCTTAAATTTATTTTACGAAAAATAAATATTCCTTGACTTAAAAAAATTATTTGAATTCTAATATACAAATATTGCTCGTAATAAATCTGATTAGCCAGGTGCCTCTTTTTCAAAAATTTATGGAATTGTGTTTTCTAGTTTTACATCAGAACGTTTTCAGCATTTTGTAAATTTCATTACTACCTACCTAATTATCATGTTAACAGTACCAGTGATAAAGATGCATACTAGTAGTAGGTTATGATTTTTATAGTTATTTTTATTTATTACGTACATGGCTTCGAGAAAAAAAAATGTAAATAAAACATTTTCAAGTTTAATAAAACATGTAAATACAACATTTGTCGTATTTACATGTTTTCAAGTCAAAATTAAATATTTTTGATATGGTTGATTGAAACCCAATCTCTCTTGGTTGTCCTTAGTGACCACTACTTACTGTAGGGGCCTAGGGAATGAGACTCCTTTACTGTGGAGGAGGGGGCAAGGATAGGTGAAAGGGTACAAAGACCGAGACGATCTAACGCGGTAGCCTCCCATTTCCTCACCCACAGTGACTGGTTGAATCTGATTGTATGAACTTCGATTAAATCGACCCAATGAATAAATTATTATTATTATTATTATATCTATTTTTAGTTTCACACAAAATGCACTGACTACAACAAAAATTTAAAATAACATGTTCATGAAAGCATTTAAATAGAACATAATTAAATTATGTTAACTAAAATTAGCGTTGTAAGCATGTTTCTTATTTACTGTATTTTTTTACTCTTCCCCCTACCCCCACCCCAACGACATTTAAAAGAGGACGCACAGCAGAGAGTCAGAGCGGCTCGGAAAGCGGCACACAGACATGAAATCAAAATCAGTGGAGGTTAAGTAGGAGGGTGAAGTGAGAGTAGAAGGAAGACGCCTGAATGGCGCAGTTTTTGTTCGTGTGAAATCTCCATAGTAGAGCCCAACACAATCTAGACAACATCAACTTTCTAGATTTTGATATTTCATCCGTCGCTATATTTATTTTGTCATATCAATCAACATAGAAACAGTAATGAGCTGTGCTAACGAACTTATTACATCTTGAAAACATAAACAACCAGAGGTATATTCATACTTCTTGGCATTTGGCTCAAATAAATTATGAATTGATTATGTTTCTGTGTATCAAAGCTATAGTAGGCGTAGGACATGACATAAGTCATTTGAAATTCAAACTAGGAAGTTAAATTATACTAATTGTCATTGCAATATTATTATTAGGGTCACATTTGGATTCAAATTGAGCTTCCTGTTCCGGAACCGGAACCAAAACTACAAAAAAACGTATTCTCCGTATTATTAACAGTTGATAGAAGCTTCACTGCCTAAAAATTAGGTGAATGTGGTATAAATAATAAATCGTGTCGGCACCATAAACATTTTTTTACTTATAGACAGAAATTACACGAAGCAATATTCTTTCGGCTACATAATTCATAAAACTGATGCATTTTCATGTCAATATAATATAGCATAAAACTACTTAAATTAATAATTAACTGGCATGGGTTTTCAAAGCTAGTTTAAATTGTCGAATTTCAACTTCAACTCACTGAACGATAAAAGTATAATAATTAATATATATCATATAATATATAATATCATATAATATAATAATTACATATATCATTATATTGTATCTAGGAATGTAATTTTTTGTAGCGGTCGGTGGTTAAAACGAGAACGATAACTGGGAAACTGGGAACTGAAAAGAAGATAGGCGACTCGTACTTTTACGTCCGCATTGGTATTTCCCGTCTCTCAGGCGGGTTCCAGTCGTTCGTGTGATTTATGGAACTTACTCGACTTGGAACAACTACACTATTCTCCTACCATTCAACTGCGGTTACTCTGGTTCTGAATTTTGTATTGATGACTTCATTAAATTGCTGGCTGAGCTGATGGATCAGTAGGATGGTACGGATGAAAATCAGATTAAATGAAATATAATTTAAAACAAAAACTCGTATTTCTTATGGCCACCTTCGTCAATGTGTACATTACAACTTTTATGTCCACCCGTGAATTCCAACCTCATTGTAATTGTATACAGTGTCACATCGTAGTATACGATCCCCATAAAAAAAACATAAAATCTTAAACGAAACATTAATTTATTATGACTAGTAAAAAGCTCAACATCTAAATACCGCCTTGAGACGAATGCCTTACATTTTTCAACAAGTATGAAATAATTTTTTTAATTCGACAATTTTTGTATTCCTAATGTATCTAGAAGAAGGAGGGGGGGGGGATAGTTGGTCAATGATCACGATTGTAGACTTTGCGAGGATGGGGAGTAAAAAAGCCAAAAAGTATAAACCAAACGTATGGACGATGCCTTCGGGAATTGCCGTAAATTGGATAGTATGAGGAAGATTATACTCGCTATGTTTTTACATTATAATACACAAATGCTCAACTTTTCCCAGGTCTGGGATTCTGGACTCTGGATTCTGAATAAAACATTTATAAACATTTTATTTTCGACTCTTCACGCGAGCAATCGCCTGGTTTGAGAATTTGGACTTTAACAATTGGATCTGCAATATTTAGATGAGGATTCCATCAATTTCTATTTCCCTGTCACACAATCATCCTCTCAGTCCTTAAAACCAGTACCACTACAAGTTATTTATGTACGCGGATTTTATCCAAAAGATTCCCCCAGCTATTATAATCCTGTCAACATTTGGAATCTATAGAAACATACGGAGTGAGCAATGGGGCGTTGGGGAGCATGTGGGAGTCTCACCCTCTGTCATTGATTCCTTTTTTACGGGGATCCCGGTTGACACAAATTAAAAATGAAGCGTATTGAAAAGACTACTGCGGAAGGGGATATTGAATTGTTACGAGTCAAATCCTCCATATGTGCTATGAAACGTACGTAATATACATACGGAAAACTTTATGTCGTCTGTGAAGATCCAAAATGACCCATTTTCAATTTAAGCTACAATCAAAATGAGGTATTTCATAGAAACAAAAAGAGACGCTTGTGTAAAATGTTAATTAGGAGTTTTTGAAAAACGTAAAATTGTCTATTTTCATGTTTTTAAAAAGGTGCAGAACTGTCTAATTCCATGTTTTTGAAAGGTGCAAAATGTTCTAATTCCATGTGTTTGAAAAGTGCAAAATTTTATCAAGACATATTTGTATGTTTTTGTAGATAGTTGATATTGTGTTTAGTTAAAAATGGATATGGGTCATTTTGGCTCTTCACAGACGATATACTTACGATTAACATCAGCAATTACATTTAGTGTGGCCGTTACAATTTTCCTGAAATAATTGTAAATGAGTATGATCATGAGGGCCGAGGGGCATGATGAAACTATGTTTATGCTTTCACCAAATCTATCGTTACTTCAACGCTATATGTACTTTGAAACCCAACAAAGGTAATCGATTAGGTGTGTAATAATTTATTTGTGTAAGGAAAACTAACTACTATTTTCAGAACAACTGAAATCTAAAATTATTGTATGAGCGCGTCCACATGTCAAAGTGGTAGCACACAGTAAATATATTTACATTTAATTCACAAAAGTTTTCAGTATTTAGTTCCAAGAGACCATAATAAGTATGATTTATTATGTTAAAATCTCTGCAACTTCATGCAATCCTCGCTTCCTAGCTTCTTGATGCGCCCAACGAGATTCAGATAGCTCAGCTTAACAATTTGTATTTGTCATGATAAATCCTTCTCCTACATATTCTACATTTTTTCCCTCCTGTAATAATTATTACAAAATGGCAAAAATTAATCAAGTATTAAATTATTATATATTTTCAGTAGGCACAATAATAAATTACACTTCGCAATGTGAAATCTTTTGCTTTCTAGTAAACTTTTTTTTGTTTTTTGATTGTGACCCATACAACACATTTTTGGCGGCATTTAAAAATTAAAAGACCATTTAATTATTTAAATTATTTAATTTGGAAAATTTGAGTCTGAAGAAAAGAAACGTTATTATCAATATTATACATGACACATATTAGAAAACTTTTAAACATAAAATTATTTTTTTTAACTCGGCAATTTTTGCATTCCGAATGTATCTAGAGGAAACAAGGAGGGGGGGGGTGGGTAGTTTGTCAATGATAACGATTGTAGATTTTACGAGAATAAGGAGTAAAGAAATCGGTAAAAAAACCAAGAAAGTATAAACCAAACATATGAACGATGCCTTCAGGAGTAGCCGTAGGAATAGCCGTAAATTGGATGGTATGAGGAAGATTATACTCGCTATGTTTTTACATTATAATACACAAATGCTCAACTTTTCCCAGGTCTGGGATTCTGGACTCTGGATTCTGAATAAAACATTTATAAACATTTTATTTTCGACTCTTCACGGGAGCAATCGCCTGGTTTGAGAATTTGGACTTTGACAAAACTTTTCTCATCATTTTTGTTTCGACTTTTCGACTGATCACGGGAGTAATCGCCTGTTCTGAGCTTTTGACTTTGAAAAACCTTTTGAAATTATTTTGATTTTGACCGTTCTCGGGAGAAAACACCGATTTGTGTATTACCATGTCAAATCATACGCCGTGGGGTGCAGTGGTAAAGTCTTGTAAAGACAGTTGGAGAGGGTAATGATGACGTGATGAGTGGACCCTCCCTTGTGCATCCTTCAATTACGGGGTCCTCAGAAGGCTCCATGCTAAAGACATACAATGTTAACTATTATTATCTAATGCTGAAGACATACAATGTTATCAGTTAACACTTAATGCTAAAGACATACAAAGTTATCTGTTAACACTTAATGCTAAATGCATAGGACATTTAAAATTTTTGTTGTGGTTTATTGGGGCTTTCTATGGGTCAATCGTCACTGTCAATGGTCCATGTGTCCCACGTCGTCGTCCACGAACTTCCGGAGGAGATCCAGTGTGTCCAATTGAGGAGGATCTGTAGATTGGAGGCGATTTGCGTGGATGTTAACATTACGCCACCTATACGATAAAAAGGAATTATTTGGAATTGGATGTTAACATCACATGTCATTTTGGGGGTAAATTTGAAAAAGTTAACATCGAAATCTGACGGGCCCAAATTCAATTTATCAACCCCTTTATTAGACCCCTAATCAGGATAAAATTACTGAATTGATATTTACCATGATAACTATTATGTAGATACACGATTTTAGCGTACAAAGGCTCAGAACACAATGCAGAAAATAAATTTGATATTGTATTGTAATTGTATTTACAATTACAATTGTAAATGTAATTTTTATAAAAATACAATTACAATTACAATTTACAATATTACGGCACTACTCTAGCTCACAGTTTTTAACAACGAACTATTTAATAGAACTTTATCATTATTATCACTCAAAATGTAAAACAAAATATCTTAAATATTTTCAACTTTACCGCTTGACAAATTTTATTACATGTGGCAGAACTTCTACACAGGCCATTCGCTTAGTATTTTTTGCGCTAAAATCATATTGAGGCGGTTTCTAGCTCATAGGAAATATAGGAAAATGTGAAGCAATGGGATTAATGGGAGTAGAATACTTTCTTTATGGAAATGATGTGTGAGTGTGGGTGATAGTGGTGATACTGTGTTTTGTGATAAAACCGAGAAATAATAGGAGCTGACAGATGACAGACCCCTTTAAAAAATAGGATTAATAACCGTATTGTGACATTGTGAGCATTCGCATTTCGCATCACAATAATAAGACTTGAAATACACCAGAGCAGACAGCAGACACAGACTGCATACAGGTGACAGGCATTTAATTAACTCCATCCACCATCCGGAATCCGGATACGACTGCTACATACATGCAATCTGATTCGAATTCGAACATTTCGAACTACTATTTTTTGAGAATCTGTGATTAATTATTAGCATACCTGTGACGTAAAAGTTCGAAGCATTTAAACAATAATTTAGATACAATTGGACTGAGTTTTTAAATTGTTACAAGAAAGAAGTTCTCGAGTGTCCTCGCACTAAAGACTCGAATAACAATTAAGATGGAATTAGATTCCAATTCTATGTTAAATCTGCCTGGCCCTAGCAGGAACATCATGTCGCTGCCGCCCACATCCGCATTGTCTCATTCATCTGGCGTTCGAAAAAACTTATTTAAAAGAGATAACAAAGGTTAGCAGGCAGATCGAAGCAAAAACAAATCATTTCGATAACCAGTACCAGTGCAGTGTTGCAGGGCGCTGAAGTAAAGTTACGTAGTTTAGCATGGCGTAAAATGTATTCAGGAAATAAAGCTGCATTACATCATTTTATCGTAAAAGGTATAAATATATTTTAATTTGTTTATAGATATCCTCATGTCATCCAAGTCCAAGCGACAGCGAACTGGACAATCGTGGAACAACGACAACTACCCAGAGGATTTCAGCTTCAGTGATGACGATGAATTTATGCCTGTAGTGCATGAACCGATTTGCAATAGTAAATCGAGTCCATCTATAACTGAAGAAGATCCTATTGAATACGTAAGATATATACGAGTTTTAAAACATATTCCGGAAATTCCTTACGTTCCCATTGCCTGTAATGATGGCTCGCGAGTTTACTTACGAGTGTTCTCTGAGCAAGAAATCGAAGCAACGATGGCACCATGTCATGACAAGACAAAGATGTCCGTTAATTTACTAGGTTCTACTTTTCGGGAACTGCGAAAGCAGACCGAACTATCGGTTCGTACTTAGTTACTTAAGTTATGTAATGAAGCTCAATCTTTATTTTTTGAGTCTCGTAATTATTGTGATGAGTGTAATACTAGATTGTATTTCAAATAATTTAAAAGAAAAATAGATTCCACGAGACGCTGTCTAGAGTTGTGAACGTTGAAAATCTAGGAGAAAACCCAGAAGTTGCTATTCAAGAAGATCTTTGGGTTGAGAAGTACAAGCCTAAATCCTACATGGATTTGCTCAGCGAGGAAGTAAGCTGAATTGTATTGCATTGCTATAACTATTTACTAGTCATATTTTAATTAAAATCCTGTGTTACATGTTTATGTTGATTTATTTCTCAAGACTGTGAATCACAAATTACTTCATTGGCTAAAGTTATGGGATAAAACTGCATTTGGCAACGATTACCTCGCAAAGTATAAGGAAACCAAAGAAAAATATTCTAAACTTGGTAAATTTGTTTGTCTCTTCAGCATAAATATTTACATGTATTATTTGCAGCAGAATAATTCTTTTTACAAGTTGTTTGTCACAATTTCTCGACACAATATTTTTCGAAATCTTATTCTTAATCATTAGAAGCGAAAGAAAAGGAAAAGGAAAACTTTAGCTACACATACAAGCAACCACAACTTGAAGATGAAAGTTACGATGAAAATGGACGACCACGGCAAAAAATTACACTACTCCATGGACCCCCTGGTTTGGGTAAAACCACTTGCGCTCATATTGTTGCAAAGCATGCAGGTAATTATTCTCAAGGTCCTGCCTTTTACTTTGTAACTGTAAGCTGCGGCATATATAATACTAAAGCGTACTAAATAATTTTCGTTCACTTGTCCTATTGACGTACCACAGTAGAGGTGCGGAGACGTCATAACATTAGTTACTTTCGGTCAGAATTTAAACATTCCGTGCATACTTTCAGGCTACAAAGTAATTGAATTAAACGCTAGTGACGATAGATCGGTTGACATATTTCGAAAGACACTTGACTCCACTACTCAAATGCGACCTGAAGTTTTCCAGGATGGACGTCCAACTTGTTTAGTTATTGATGAAATTGATGGAGCACCCACGGTAAGTAAAAACGAGATTACAATAGAACAAATCTTAAAGAATTATCGCCAAACGCTATTTTTCATTGTTGAACTGATTGACTGCATGTACTTGGTTTTTATTAATCATGTAGGATACTGTGAATATTTTAATCGATTTAATCACTGGCAAGGCTGTGGAAAAAGGAAAACAAAAACTGAAGAAAGTTTTGAAGAGGCCCATAATTTGTATTTGTAATGACTTGTATGCTGTGTCTCTTCGAAATTTAAGGCATCATGCTTTTGTCATTTCATTTCAAACTATTCCGCTGACTTCGTAAGTTTAAAGTACAGGTATTTTAAATGGATTGCTTTGAGCAATTGAGTTTGAGTTTAGATTATTAACGTGTCAGGTTTTTCATGTACAAAAATATTGCAATATTACTAATAAGTTTATCCATGTCCGTTTCACCTTTATTTATATTCTTGATGTATACCAGTCTCGTGGAAAGAATGAAAGAAATTTCATTTAAAGAAGACTTGGAAATGGATAGTGTAACGCTGAATAAACTTTGCGAGAAGACTGACTGTGACGTCCGTTCTTGTTTATCCACAATGCAGTTCATCAAAAAGAATTCTAGGGGTTTGGGCTCAGGGTTGTCCAATGACATCTTTCGTCAGCTGGCAAGAAAAGATAAAAACAAAGGAATTTTTGCTGTTTGGGATGAAATTTTTACTCTGCCTCAAGGGTTCGTTTGTGTTTTATCGTTTATTTTCCTTTACGACTGTAAAACTATACAAATTACTTCTGTGTGTTTGTGTGAAACAATAACTTGACCTACATAATGTGTACTTTGTAGGAAGAAAAATGCTGAAGATGAAGATTTTAGTAAATCTAACGTTCGTTTTAGCAACATTTTGTCCACTGCCCAGAGCTATGGGGATTACGAAAAATTGCAGAGCGGAGTGTTTGAAAACTACCCTCAAGTGAAATTTCGAGATTCATATTTTCAGTCTGTAAGCTTATTTTATTGCAGGATTTAAAAATAAACAAAATAACGGGGTGAAGGTGAACTGAATTCTTATTACAGTACTTTACTTTTGTGAAGTAAGGATAGTACTACTGCTACTGAGAGAGTAAACTATAGGGTTTTTTTATTTCAGATAATTGGCGGCTTACAGTGGACACAATGGTTCCAGTCAATAAAGGGGCACATTGACAAATCTCAAAATTATTCTCTGTATAGTTATCTCCCAGTCTACTTTGTCAATGCGCATTTCTTGTATGCAAGCAAAAAGTCTTTTCAATTCAAGCTCAGCTATCCTAATGCAGAAGTATGTTCCGTATTGCAAGCTCTTCAAAACTCGAATTTAGTTTCAATTTCGTGCATTGTGCTGAGAATTTGCTTGTTTTATTCAACAGAAATTAGCCAGAGTTGGAAAATTTAAGAATGTGGTTAAATGCCAAATGTCGGACTTAAATGGGAATATTGGAAGGTACCTAAACGAATCAAATATGATATTGGATATAATACCTTCACTCATACCTATACTCCAACCTGGAACTATTCGTCCTGTAAGTTGAGTTTAAGTCATACTTTCAACTTTGAAACTTAAATACTGTTTAATCGAGGTTTCTAATCAACCTCCGGAATGATATTTAATACAAGTGAAGGGGGAAAACCTTGTTATACTCGCAGGTTTGCAAAATAAAAGCGTTTAAGTGTGGTTTTAGCCAACTAATTGCTTTTACTACTTTTAGCATAGCCTACAATCATACTGCGGGGGATCCTTTGAAATACAATACAATAGCCTACTAGATATATAAGTAACTGGTACGCTGCCCTTTGAGTACATGTTAATCCTCAAAGATAGGCAGATTTTAATTGATCATAACATTTTAAAATGTAGATTTAATTCCCGTAATTATAAGTGAATTTAAGACAGTTATTAGTGTGTGAATTAAATTGAACTGTATAACAGTAATAACCACATCTGCTGTAGAACTCAGTTCGTGGAATAAAGCTAGCAAAATGAAATAACGCTCTAATTAACGCAGGCGAGGTGAGAATAGTCCAACCTAATGTGTTTTACTTGTTTACAAAAACAATAAATTACATACTGTACTGCGGGTCATGTATAGTCCCTTTTGTATCGTAGAAAATTTTTGCGAAACTGGTTGCATTTTAAATTCTAAAATTATGAAATACGAAACTTTTATTAACGTATATGATGCTCGTTTCAAATTTTTCTTGAAAACTTTGAATCGCCAATTTTTAAATTCCAAATTTCGAGTATGGAAAATGTGGTTAAGATGTTTACTTTTTCAATTACGTAGTTGAAAGTATATGAGAATTAAAGGAGCAGGAGCCATAAAAAAGCAAATAGAACATGAACGAGCGCTGGGTGCACGTGCCAAGTCTCGATTATCCGGGGAGTATTTTTCAGGTCTCCTCCTCAAGTCTCAAATAATTGATAGGTACTTATAAATGCCTAGCCAGGTCTCTATTATAAGCGCTGAACTGGCAGACTAAATAGGTGCCCCGAAAATAATCATGGATCAAATATTGTGCCTATTTATTATAATTATCTTTAATTTCTAGATCCCAACGCAACTGTGGAACAACAAGGAGCGAGAGACTGTTAATAATATTGTGTCCACCATGATTGCGTATAACCTAAGTTACTCACAGCAAAAGCAATCTGATGGGAGTTATGCCTTCGTCCTTGAACCGTAAGAATAATTTAGTTACTGCATTCAGTCTTACTTATTTTGCGAATATAAAAGTCAATCAAAGATTACATGTTTTTATGTGTTTGCAGAAATGTTGAGGACATAGGACGATTTGCCGTGCAAGAGAGTGGAGGTGGGAGACGGCATTTTCCTTCCACAGTTAAACAACTAGTTGCTCGGGAAATTAATATGGAGAAATTACGACGAAACGAATTCGCCTTTTCTGCCACACCCTTTACCAACAGCACTACAGCAGAAGCAATGGATATTCAAATACCTCCTATGAAAGAAAGTACTGCAATTAATCAGCAAAAGGAAATTCCTAAAAATTTGAATGTAGTTCCTGCTCCTCCTACAGCTGCTGATGCAGCAGGCACAGGGAAGAAAAATGTCAGTCCAAACTCTGTGAGCGTGAATAAGAATCCATGGAGTCGCCAAAGCTCATCCGCTGAATTGTTAAAGAAAAATTTGGCTTTGAAGGTAAACTGAACATCGTAAATATAAGTCAACTGTGAACACATTTGATAGTTGTTGCAACTGAGTGAGTATAAAACGTTGCAATTTATGAACTACTTTCATAATTTATTATAATCCCTTAGACTGCATTTATACCAAAAGATTTCTTTGGCCGACCTATCGTAAGGACAGCTGAAACTGTGAAAGCTGATCAAGAAAAACAGAGTAAGTTCTTTTAGCAATTTTGTTTTTTAATAACTTAAGGTTGTTAAAAAACATTAAGTACTTCATTAGCCTGTATTTGGTCAATGGGCAACGACTTTACTCGATTGTAGAAAATTGTAGCTTTTAATTTTTTATAAAAGTATATGGCTATATCATATGAGACTATAGTTTACAAGTCTAATATAGAGTTTCTGATTTCCTCCGTGGGACAAAACTGAATACTGTGCGAAGTTCCTGATCTGTATACCTTCCACAAATATTGACCGATTTAGACGAAATTTTGTATACAGATAATCGAAACCACAGTATTAGGTCGTTTTTGTTCTTTGTTCTGTTTTGCAAAATAGCGCCTAACAAAACTAACAAAATTTCAAAAGCGTTGAAAATTCAGATTTTAAGTTTTCTCGCCAAATGACTTTAAAATACCATTAACAGTCATAAAAATACATTTTGAGACCTTTTGTCTTCATATTTATTTTTGATCAAATCAATCAATAAAATCTAAAATATAGTAACAAAAATGTTTCAAAATGCATTTTTACGACTCCTAGAGTTATTTTAAATGTCATTTGGAGCTAAAACACAAATTCCGGATTTCCAAAGCTTTTAATACTTTGTGATTTTTTTGGCAGCACTTTTCAAAAAAGAATAAAATATTTATAATGTTGCCATATTGGTCTCGGCTATCTGTAGACAATATTTCGTCTAAAACAGGCAATAATTATGAAAGATTAGAAAGATACGGGCCAGGGCACTTCACATAGAGTCCACATTTTCCTTTATCTTTGCCCCAAATGGGAGGGGGGAATGAGAAACTTTATAATAGGCTTGTAAGCATCTCATGTGGTTTACTTTTATTTAAAAAATTAAAAGCTACAATACTCTATCTCTATCATCGAGTAAAGTCCGTTGTCCCTTGACGAGATACAGGCTGTCATTCAAATACATAAATTAAATTTCGAACTCTTCTGAGATTTTTAATGTTTTGTATAATGTTTTCCCCCTCAGAGCAAACTGGAGACATATGGTATAAGTTCAAGGAAGGTTTTAGCAATGCGGTCCGCAAGAATTTGAAACTTAAAGACTTAATGTAGCAATATTAAATTATGATTAGTATGCTATCGATATCAATTGTATTCAACTTTGCGGTCCTCGACTTTGGAATAATCTACTGGGAAGTGTACCGGCGGATTAAAATATTACCTTTAAATTTCATTACGACCTTCATCAATAGTTGTATTTATGTCTGAAAAGTGTGTACGATTAATGTGATTTTGGAATATGAATTTTATTATATTTCTTAGACAATAGTTTCTTTTACTTTATTATTGATGATGCTCATGTCGGTCTTTGGAGAGCAGTGCACGGTACTGACAAAATTTGAATAAAGCTAACCAAACTAAACCAATGCAATGGTTTGCTATTTATTTACCAGACCTAATTAATTTTGCTTTTACTTAAGAGAATAAATGAAGACTTTGTTTTCCAATAGTTCTTTGTTAACAATGTTTACATTTAATTTCATTTTGATTCTTAATAGTTCGCTTCGTCAATATTTACTGTTTTAATCACGACATTATTTTACGGCTTCTTTCCTTCATTTCATCATTGTTTCATTTATATTTAGGTATACATTCCGTAATTTTAAATGCTGAATATTGTATTCATTATTTTTTTTATTACTATACACAGTACTTTATACAGCTTAGTTTCTAATTTTATTCACTTAAATTTTTCTGTCGTCATCGAGTAATTTCACATGATTTGGATATTTAATCACTAAAAAAAGCAAATTATTTTACTCCATCTTATTAGATCAGACTACTTATTGAAAACACTGAACATTCAACTTCAACAAACGAAATCAATCCGAGATGCTATATTATGGAGTAATACAAAATAACCTTTTAAAATAATGCACAATCCGGAGATTAGGATTACTTAGCGATAAGATCCCACATGACAGCTAAGCTATTTAAACTAAATGTAGTAGCAGGGTTAAGTAGCACAATTAAGAAATCTTAACTTTTTAACATAGAATAACCGAATAACGCATCCTTATTCATTATTTTTCGCCCTCTAACTTCTATTATTATCATATCATAAGAGTTTACACACATTCACATCGATATTTTTTTTTGTTCATAACGTATTCGCCTCCCTACTTTTTTATTTTACCTATGTATAAATTATACTGTAACAATACATTTTAAGCTTATTACACAATATGTTGTAATAGCCTAAGGTTAATTACAGTTACAATTAAGTATTTCGGTATTCTCATCTTCTATTTTTCGTCTACTGGTAATTATTCTTTTCAGTATTGAGAGTTAATACCTACTTTTTTTTATTCTTTAGTGATATACTGATATAGATATTCCATACATAGTATCATTTCTCTTTCCTTTATATATATCAGGTATGTAGTATATCAATTAATAATACAGAGCAATTCGAAAGTAACTACATAGTTAATTTCATAATTAATTAGATACTGAAACAAATTTAAACAAGTAAATATAACTCAAGTTACGCACTTGTATACTTAACTCGTTTATGTAAATGAATAGTCTAATGGATTTAGTGGGAAATATAGAGACAGTTGCACTACCACGGATCACGCATCACAATAATCAGTTGAATTTTAGGCGGTCATCACAAAATCCCAGCATAACAATAATAATAAATTATCTTGTAAATAAAGGTAATAATCCATAGATGGGAACTAGTATTAAGTTCATAGCTTATCGTGAATAGCAAATTGCTTTTTAAAATAACATGTTTCATATTGCATAATAACCAATATTAAATACATGCACATAATATTGTAACTAAATTATTACTGATATATATATTAAATAACAACGTGCGATAATATTACAATATCTTTTAACACAAATTTTAAAGGGATATTATTGGCCACTCATCATCCAAAAATATGCCTTTACATTACATTGCAACAGAAATGTAAATTATAAGGATCAACCTGTTCGTACCGTCGCCTTGTGTCGGTACTTTGGAATTTGGAACAAATGATTTCAGTGAAGGCAGAAATTATGAGGAATTTTTCAAAAATCAACAGTCGGTAAAAATTGTACTTACTACGGTACCGTAATGTAATAAATTCTTGCGATGGGTAGTACCGCACTTCTTTATTACCTACTTTACACATCTAAATTAGAACAACGCCACAGTACAAGGAGGAATGTTTCATTGAATTGATTTCATTGCAATTTCTCATTATCTCACTCATACAAAAATAACAACACAGGATGATAGTTATGTCTATTGAAATACCTGAAAACTATATGCCACAAATAAAGTTTTTCCACGAAATAATAACGCTACTTTCTACAAACAACAAAGTACCCAACAGCTTTTCGTTTCTAAAGATCAATCCAGAATGACAATGATAATTAGAATAGAGGTTCACTTACAACAAAGTTAAATACTTCAGAGATAATAAAAAATGCCGTATCATATGACTGACAAGTATGCATAACAAAGAGGAAAAACGTACTAGAGCATAGACGAGTAAATACGTACGTAATTACTGCATGCAGGAGTTAGAGACAGCCGTCGCAGAGAAAAATTACAGTGACTACAATGCAGAGCAAGTTATTAGTTAAAAGCTAATGATTGCTTTGACAAATAAATAAAAAATAAAAATGCGACCGTGAATCCTTTTCTACGGTTTTTAAACTATCGGCTTCGGATATCGGATGATTGTGAGTCACAATCATTTGTGACAAAGCAAGGAAAGTAAAATAATAAATTTTAGCTCATTAAAATTTAATGTAATCAGCCGTAATCAGCTCCATTTCTATGGTGTCGGTACGCTTACCGAGAACTTATTGTAGATATCCAGTTGATGGTGAGGCTCCACGGCTGAGAATTAATTATTTCAGGATTTTTTACGCTGAAGGGGTCTCGGATTGGGGTCAACTGTAAATCTAAATCCGGTATCAATTCCTGGCACTGCCGCGTAGATGATGAATGAATGGATTCATCGCTCATCTTCAAAACTTAAGTTGGTCACACCAACACCTTCGCTTTCCGATCCCCGGCCAGAGCCAGAAGAGCCTGCTGTGGGAGGATGCGGATTATTAGAGTGGGGATTTAATTGAGGATTCGAGAGTGAAAGCGACTGTATATGGAAATTATTATTGGGTGGTGCATCAAACTCAAGGAAAGGATTGGAGAAAGGAGCAGAACCAAAAAGATCCACACCCATTGGTCGGTATTTGAAATAATCTGGTAAATTAACAAATTAAAAAAACAAAATGGGCACATGGAAATAATAATAAATATAGTCATACCCCGCAACAGATTCAGATTTCCCAAGGGGTTATAAAAAAGATAACACACCCTGCTAACAGAGGCAGACGGGGTCACAATTTTACATCGAAAAAATATTTTCCAGGGAGGTTTGTCGATACCGGTGCTTACTATATAGGCAGTTGCGGGGTACGAAAATATGATAAAGTAATCAAAAATTATAAAAATATAACAAATTAATAATAAATAGGATATAGGAAAAAAGCATAGGATAATAATACAAGAAATACAGTACAGATGATCCTTAAAAACCCAATAACGAAGCGAAAACGGAATATATTACTATCGAAAAACAAGATAAAGAATTAAATTATGACAAGTTTCCGAGTCTCTACACTGTGACAACCGTTGTTAAAGAGAGTTACAGAACAAGAGAACGAACAAAATTTAAATGAAAATATCAGCAAAGCTACAACACAAATATTGGTAATAAGAACTTGCAGAAGGAATTGAAAGCAAAATAACTTTTAACGTTCTAAGCATGTACATACACAAAGTAAATAACACTTTGATGTTTAAAGTTTCTTAGCATTATTGTTATTACAACCTTTTTGAAATAAAAATCCGTAATAGCAAAGACGAAGCTAGGATGAAAGAACAGAGAGCTGAGAGAAGAGAGATGTTTAAAATGAGTTCATAGCGTCTAATTTTGATGAATCTGTATTGGAAGAAGGAGTGAAAGAAGATGACGTACCGAAAGGAGCTTTTGCAAATGGATCATCATCTATAATTGCTTCTGTAGTTGCAGTAGCTGCTGATACCATTCCCGTTCCAGTAACATTGCTGACTGGTGTCCCAGGTACCGGAAAGCAATCGCCAGCAAATGGATTCCAGGATGAAGAGATAACTGTTTCAGATGAAGCTGACTGCAGATCACTCTGTTGTAAACTGCTTCTGGAAAGTCAGGCAAACCATTCATGATGCCTATTGCTAATAAATTAATACTGTTAAAGTTTACTGGAGTCGTTACTCACTTATCAAACGCAGACGAATCAGAAACATTTCTTCGATGTCCATGCTCAATATTGGGGTTCTGGATTTGAGGCTGTTGAGGCTGCGGTTGGTTTGTATGAAGGCTCTGGTTTGAATTAGCGACTGCAGCTGGAACAGAAGGAATCGATGGGTGTTGTTGTTGCTGCGGGGGTTGTGGTGGAGTTTGACTTGGAATTGCATTTGACTGAGGCTGTACCAGCGGCTGCTGCTGCATTTGTGGCGGTTGATGATGACTCTGGATCGACTGACTTAGACTTGGATTATGCTGCTGCTGTAGACTATTTGTTTGATGATGAGCGTCAATGGGTTTAGGACTCTTTGGTGGAGGGAGAAGCGCAGCACCAACAGCGGGGGCAGGTACAACAAAATTAACTTTGGGCCTCTGACGAGGAGTAACACTCGTTGCTAGTGCTGTAACGGGAGCAGGTGTAACCGCGGCGGATTTAACTGGTTTTTCTTCAGATTTAATTTTAGCTGTTAATGCGGCGGATGTCATGGCTGCAACTAGAGAATCCATGGCTGGTGGTGGTGCAGTAGCACTAACATTTGTTACAGGGTTTGGCAATCCTAGCAGAGAATAACATAGTTCAGCCACTTGAAAGACATCTGGTCGTTGCGTTGAGTCTGACTTTAGCAAGTATTGAATGAGCGCATGGAGTTGAGGCGAAAATGGGGATGTGGGTGGGAATGTGACATGAGCTGACTGAATTGCTAAGATTGAGTCCCCGAATGGTGTCGTGTAGAAGCACATCTGGAAATAAGCATTCCAAGGGATAATTTACTACTCTGAAGATAATTAGAACTATTGCTATTTAATTTGGATATTTAGTTTGTATACATAAACGTACCTTGAAAAGTAAAACACCTAAAGCCCAAATATCAGCTTTAGTAGAAATAGGCCCACGATTGGAATACAAGTCAACCATTTCAGGTGATCTGTAGGCAAGCGTTGTATATTTTTCCAGATCTTCCTGAGTTCCAGTGACACCATGCATTGTAGGATCCCAACATTTAGGCGTGGCTGAACCAAAGTCACATATTAGAAATTTTCCATCCTCCTCCAAAATATTTTCGATTTTTAAATCACGATGTATAATAGGTGTGGCACACTGATGAAGTCTAGCCACTCCATTAACAATATCAGCTAAGATTTGTAAAGCTTCTTTCTCTGATAAATGCGATTTGGCTGACATTCTTGCATTGAGTAAAGCCAGTAGAGAGCCTCTGCAGTATGGCATCAGTCCAAGCACTTCAGTCACTCCACCCCCTAATGGGGTCACCAAATAATCTAGGCAAGCAAGGAGATTCGGATGGTCGCCCAGCGACGTCTGAAAATACAAATTCAATCAAATTGACTGCATAATATTATATTTAATAATTTAAAATCCTGATTAGTAAATATTTCGTGAATACGGCATCAATGATCGTAATTCGTAATGAATAACTTAATCAAATATTTTACAATATACGCCACATACAAAACGAAACGATACAATAAACCTACAAAAAATACGCCCATCCAATACGTTGTAAACGCTCACATACCATAATTTGAATCTCTCTCGTAGCAACTGCCAAATCATGTTCATTATTGACAATAATTCTCTTCAATGCCAATTTTTGAGCTCCATGTCCTCTGGCTAGAAATACAACTCCAAACCCACCTTCTGCAATGACCTCTTCTACAGTCACTGTATGCCTGGGTAATGTCCATGTCCTACCAATGCACGACCCTTGGCTGTGACCAGAGGAAGGAACTGGGTCAATCTTGCTTAGTAATTTCTTCATTTCATCGAATCAATGATGAAGTTGCCTTCACTGTCACTATATATATATATATTGTATTATAATGTCACCGTGACCAGTATTTAATTTTCTTTTGTATGTACTACCACAACTTTCTTTTGAGTCAAGTTGGAAGTACTATTTACACAAAATAAATTAATTAGGACATTGACTAAAACGTGAAAAATGTTAGTAGTGAGTGAGCATAGGACGATTATTGACTATATAAATGAATTTAGACCTTAACTGCTTTAGCTTCAACTAAATTACAAAACCCATAACTGATGGTTGTGGTGCTGATTGTTTTTTTTCTGGTGAAGCTGGTGAGTGCTGCTGGTAATTACATTTGTATATAAAGTAATAGGTGATAGGATAGTAAGTAATTTGTAATGTAATGAGAATTGAGGTATTAGTATTGTAATAAATACAGATGATGGGGGATATTTGAAATTTGAATTCACATAGAATTCAGGGAATCACAAGTCACGTGACAATACATTCCATGTCTCAGCCTTTTTCCTGTAGAACGTACATAGGTACTCCAAATGGAATGGAATAGCAATGTATTTTAAGCTGCTCCACAGTATTAGCAGTCCGTGTGCATCGCCAGTGCCCGTGCCACTGCCCACAGACAGTGCCGATAATGCCGAATAGAAATATATTATAGGGAATTGTCGGTAAATGACGTCACTACTTAGGCGGGGGTGGATTAAATCTCTCCATTTGAGGCAATGTTAACAGCGCTGTTATTCTATTGTAAGGATGGGTGGGTTCATCAGGAAAACGCCATGTTATCGTTTACATTACTTAAGGAAGCTCTCTACTCTCTACAGTCCTTATTCGTTAGTGAAGATTTTTTAGATTTATGTACAACTACATCCTTGTTACTTTTACATCTTCAGACTTTAGATCATTGTGTTCTCTGTTCTCAGTTCTGTGTAATATGCTCCAGTTTTCGTTTGTCCTGCTTCTCGTAGCCAGTCTATAATACTTAATCATCAATCGTCGACAATTTGTGGTTTGCATTTATCATTCACCATTAGTATACTATACTATACTGGCGTTGTTTTGTTCCATTCGAGAACGCGAATTATGATTTATCATTTTTTTTCTCTTGGAAGTTTATTCGTACACAGGATTATACCATACCTTCGATTGTTAGGGAAGATCGAATACCAGACCAGTAAAACACAAGCAGCTGCAAACAATTTTCAGGTCTTAAATAAACTAAGTAATAAATGTACGCGCAGGTATCCTCTGATATGTGGTAAAATTTTAAATTTTTATGAAAATTTTGAAATCTTCTTTTCGGATTATTATAGTGTGCATTTTTTGAAAAAAAGGCTATAACGTTTACAACACTTTTTTCAAAACTTTGAAGTTGATTATCATAATTTGAAAATAAAAAATAAAATCATAATCCGAGAATGATGTTGTAGAGGCATGCGTTGCGTATGGAATAAAAAAATTTACATCAAAAGCGGTTACGTTTTGTAAGTTGGTAATTTTTTTAAATTTTTGAAAAAGTTTTTAAAAATTTTGAAATACCCGAAAATGATGTTGTAAAGATGTGTTGCGCGTCGATTAAAAAACACTAAATCAAAATCGGTTCATAAATCACCGAAGTAATGTACGAATCCCCGAAAATACGCCGTTTGCCCTACAACTAGGATACCCGGGATTTTTTCCACAAAACATAAAATGATATATGTATCCTCAAGTATTATCTACAAGTAACTTTCATGCAATTTCGTCGCCCCACTGTTTCGCCTCTCTGTTTCACCGTGAAGTAACTCAGATATCCAGTCTTATAGAATACCGTATTTCCTCTGATAGTACGCCCCGCGTACTATCCAAACTCGAGCCTCGACCCCCCGCGTATAATTAAAGACCCGCGCATTAATAGAGACCCGCGCACTGGCATTTAATAGTGTGTTAAATAGACCCGCGTACTATCCAAAATGAGGCGGCTAACCCCCGCGTACTATTGGAGACCCGCGCATTATTAGAGACCCGCGTACTATTAGAGGAAATACGGTAGATACTTAACTTCAGCTTTTGAGGATTTCTTGTTTTGCTTCTTCAAGCACGTTGTGCGTTACATAATATATGTCAGTGCTCTGCTGGCCGTTAGCTGATATCGTTATATATGCCTTTTGCACTTTTCACTTGCAATATTCTTTCACTTGCAAGATGGAACTTCGAGACTTTTTAAACATTCTACTTAACGAATACTTTATTAACGAAATACTTAACGACACACCAGAAGGATGCCATTCCGACAAAAACACCTCGTCGAATTACACCCCGAAAAATGGATTTATTTCAATCGAATATCATCAATCATCATTCGTATTAGCTGCTACATAAATATAAAATAAAATTTGTATTAAAGTTCTGTATACATAATAATTAAATACATACAGACAGATATAAGCCAACTAACTTAATATGTATAGTCCAGGAGACCGGAGCGCACTTTGGTTGAGATGAATTGAACATACAACATTGTGAAATAAATATATAGATAGGTATGTACATATAGGCTGAAAATCATGTTTATCTGTTTTGACTAGATCTGGAGAGTAAGAATGTCTTTGTATAGAAATCATCGCTTATTATCTATAAATTCAGGATTAAAAAATCGAGGCACGTCGTAGTACCCAGCAGGGTCATGTCATATGATATAAATGTATATCATATCATATAATATGTAATTAGTAGATGGTGGAAAGAAATACTCATTCATTGGTTTCTCTTCGAATTTCAAATTCAAAATACAAATGACGCTGATATTATGATGATTTGAGGAGAGAGAAAGTGTGTCTCTTCTTGGTAAAGGTAAAGCTCCAGATAATCCGGTTCGAGGGATTCGGGATTTTGGATTTGGATTCGTTTCCTCTATAGTTGAATTTGAAAGCATGCATGTAAGAGCAGATGTTGATATGTTGATCAGTGATGCAGATCAAGTTCAGATCAGGGAATTATATATTATTGCTCTCTACTCTACCTCTAAATGCAGTGGCTATATATATGTACAAAACACATAATTCTTGGATAGCTTGCCTTTAGCAATATGTAGCTACGTACATTTATGTATTTACCTCCATATTTAAGCTTAACTTACACGATGAATAAGGACCAACAACGTGTAAAACTATTCAAGCTGATCTCAAAGGATGGATTATCGACTATCCATGTCCACACGTACCTAATACATGCTCTGCGCTTATCGGTAGAGATTTTTTTGCTTGTACTTGTACTACGGATACGGAATAGATTTTCCAATCTCTGCAAAGTTACACAGTATAAGGATATGGCAGTGCAGCGGTCTTTTAAAGTAAATCCATGTAAAACTTTTGACCTAGTGGCTCTAGTACTTTACAAATATATCTATGGATATACGGTAAAAGATGAATTCGTGTGCAGGGCAATGCCATACGTGGGGGAATGACGGAATGAATGAGAAAATAGTAAAAGTGAATATGGGATGATGGATATGGGTATATGAATAATACGATCTGGATCTCATCCAGTGAGTTTGTTTGCGTATATGGATAATATAAATAGTATGTAAGTAGTAGATGGCTTAAGGTGGAGCAGGGTGCCAAGGTATAAAGGAAGGAAGGAAGGACCACCCCGAGGTTGAACAAATCCCACCAGCCAAAACATCTCATTGAAGATTACTCACAGATTATTCTGCCAACAAAACAGCATCATCATATCATCAGAGTGATCAGTGTCAATGTTGTCAGCCCCACTCTCTATTCGCACTGCCACCGCGAGCAACTACCCGCACCACAGTGTCTCACCCAATCACTTTCTTTATCACAATAATCACTACCACCACTTGCAAAGTCAGCGCCAGCAGTCGCAGTCGTAGTCATTTTGTTTATGCCTCTTCATAATTTTACCCCAACGTTATATCTTATATGCTATCTGTCATAATTTATGCTTTACTATTGTTTTAGTAGTAGTAATTTTAGGTTTTTGCTTTACGATTATTATAAAGTTTGACAAGAACGAAACCAGAGGGAGGTGGAGGTGCGAAGGGCATTTAGCCCGCTTACTATGAACAATTATTTAAGATGGAGAATAGCGGGGGGTACACATTTCGTTTATAAATTCTAACGACCGCAGATTGCAGATATTACCTATAGTCAGGCTTTTTGAAGGATTTAAGTTTGTTGACAAGTGTGAAGTAGAACCAGGACTTTTATGTATTTGGGCCATCTATGAATAGCAGTGGAGGGAATAAGATAAAGGAGTTGGGAGCGACGACCAGACGACAGCGTCGGTTGAGTCGAAAACTTTCCGCAGTCTATAGCGGCGAGGGAGATGTAGGTATAGGCGGAGGACCGGGCTAGTGTGTATAGCAGAAGTAGGACGACGGTTGGAAATAGGATGGTGACGTGGCCGTCGTATGAGAGCAGGCTGAGCTGAGGAAGAGAAGGGCTCAGCACACCACTTCCATTCTAGAGCTGCTCCGATAAACAAGGTGGTACTTGTCTTGAGAACTAGAGTTGAGTGAAGTCCTGCCGCCATACTTTTTGTGTGTTATTTTATACGGAGATTTTCTCCTTTATATTTATTTCTATTTCCTATTATTACGGTTATGATTTGTGAATAATTAGTGGTCAATTAATAGACCGGAAGACTGTGTTGTATTGTACTTTATTGGAGGTTGATAATTGTGTGAATTAAAGACTCGGAGATCAGTTTAATATCCCTCATTTTATTGTTAACAGTAACTTTGATTTCGTAGACATTGAGGCGTGATAGAAGCCGGCATAAATAGTAGTGTGTTGAGATCATCACGGGTACCAGAACCATAACGGTCATTAGTTGGTTTTGGGTGTTAGTGGCGAAGCGTAATACCGGCACCAGCATACCGGACATACTACTAGTGCATCCCATCCAGTCATCACGGAGCCAGATCCCAACCGCCGGTTGCTGCGAAGCCAGACCGGGGTTGCTCGATTGAGAGAAGCAGAGCTGCTGAAGAGATATAGCAGAGCGGAGTTGGAACAGGGAGCGAAGTCTCGGGCCCAAGCCGGACGAGGTAGAACATCTCGCAAGAGGGCCAGTGGCGCCGGCCGGGGCATCCGAGGTAGAGGTAGAGGATCAGTCAGTTCAGACTCTGAGACCGCCGGTCCGTTGTTCCAACCACCAGAACTACTGCTTATCCGCGGTGAAAAGGGAGAAGTTGGGAAATTCTATTCGACACTGGCGACCGTGCCGGACACCAAACATTCGTCTGGTACAAGAACCGAAAACATCGAAATCAGGTGAGAACCACCAGTTCCTATTCGCTGTTTTTCTTACGCTTCTTAGTTCTAGCGCATATAGGCTAGAAAATACAGTACGGACAGGAGACATCCGTGGGAGGTTTCGATCAGAGTACTTCTTTTGGGAGGCGGCGATAAGCGCGAGCAGGAACATACGAAGTTAGTTTTCGAACGCATTTTTCATAACATAGCATCCGCATACGGTGTATGTATCAGCCTTGTGGTGGTGGATAAGCACACCGGAGCTTCGCGGCTGGACTGTCCAGTTTGTCTGTAGAGGCGGCGGTAGAGCACTTGTCGAGAAGCGGCGGTGAAGCCGTGGGGTCACAGCACCGCCGGGTATCCAAAGTAGGTTTAGAGGCGAGGCTTAAAAAGTTCCGTATCGGTCTGTCCCAGCGTAAGGAGGCAGGGAGAATCGAGTACATCACCAAGGCAAGCGAAGAAGACTAGAGATGAGCAAGATGAAGCCAATACTGAAAGCGGACGCTGAGGGCACCACATGGGCTGGAAGAGAAGTGGAGCTCCTATCTAAGGATTTGCTGCGCACTGATGCGTCGATGCCGGAAGGATATGACTTGTTGACAGTCCAGAAGCGGTGGTTCATATACCAGTGGCAGGTATACAAGAAAGAAACACCGGAGCCGATGACACCAAGCGAGGTAGCGGGAAGGTTCGCTGCGGCTCATGAACTGATGTTACAAGCTGAAAAGGACGGGTTGGTAGCTTTCTTCGGTATGTTAGACCTATGCGACGGGGAAAGCAGAAAACTGCAGGAAGCAAATAGAATGATAGGAGCAGCAAAGCTTGAGCCCACTGGGCAGAAGCAGAAGTCGACACATGACTACGTGATGCAGATGTCAAGAGACATGCAGGCGATGCAGTTGCAAGTGCAGACGGTTCAAAACAGCTACTCTGCTATCACAAAGCAGTTAGCGGCGCTTGCAGGACAGAGTGGATCGGCAATACAACCACCACTACCGCAAGGAAATTTGCTACAGATGGTTACAGGCGGCGGTGGAAGGCAGCTGCAATTCGGACAGAAGACGGCACCGGCAACTCAAACACCGGGTCCGCAGTTACAATTTGGAGGCGGAAACACATCGTCAAGCGCAGGACCGGCGCCTACCTCGGCAGATTTGGCAAACCAGTTGTTGGACTTGCTTGATCAACAGACGCAGAACACCGCGGAAGCCCAAGAGTTACAGAGGGCGAACAATCAGATCATAGCAGGTATGATGGCGCCGACCGGGTTGGACATCATACCACCAAAGTTTAACCCGAAGTCAGACATAGCCACAACATACATTGAAGCCTTCGAGTCGCATTTGGAGATCCGAGGCACACAACGTCGAGCCTACATTCAGATTTTCCAGCAATGTCTCACCACACCAGCGGAGGCGGCGTGGTTGAAAGCAACGTTGTTAGACGTGGCACACACTTGGGACGCCGTCAAAACAGAGTTCTTACACGCATATGAAAGATCAAGTGCACAGGCATTGTTGAACAGAATTGTGAATTGGAAGCAACAAGCAGACGAATCGATACGGCAGTGGGCTTCAGAATTTTACACGCTTATCAAGAGTATTAGGGAACCGCAGCCGTGGGCGCAGACGGAGATAATGAATCGGCTCAGGAAGAATATGCATTGTTCGCTGTACGGCGCTTTCCCACCCGGTACCAAGGTACCGTTGAAACTTAATGATTTCATCAAACAAGTTGAAGAATTCCACAGGGGTCAAGCGGAGGTGGAACGAGAGAAAGATCGACACCGATCCTGGGGGCAGAATGACCGAGGCAGAAATCGTGATAGATATCCAGCACGAGGCGGAAACCGATCTCAGTGGGGATCGAGAGACCGACGGCAGAGTGGAAGCGCCGGTCGAGAAGCAAACACCAGAGACCGCAGTGGAAGCGGAAACCGAGATCAACACCGGCGATCGACTTCGCCTAGGAGAGAAGAACCTCGAGGAAGCAGATCGAGTAGTCCACGAAGAAGCGCTGACACGCAACCGAGGGAAAGGCAAGGAGACCGCAAGACCGGAAAATGGTGTCAGTTATGCAGTAAGGCAACGCACAATACCGAGGACTGTCGATCTCAAAAAGCAAGGGTCATGGCAATGCGCATACTAGCGAATGTGTGTGCAGAGAAACCAGCTGAAGACGAAGGTGAGGACCCGCTGGGTACAAGAGAACCAGAAAACATGCAAGGGCTGTTGGATGCACCTATGCAGCGCGAAGAGCCGGATGAAAGGCAACTGTTCAGTATGATGCGGACGGCGAAAGACAGAGAAGAGGGAAGCTCGAAGCGGACTGAGCAGCAGGAGCCGCAAAAAAACTCAGAAGAGGATGAAATTCAGCAGATTGTCAGCGGCCTGGAGGCGAAGTTCATCCCGTCGGTATTACCGAAAGACACGCCTGCCTCTTTAAACTGGGTACAGACACGGACAGCCAAGGGGACCCGTGTCGATTACATTTGCTAAACAAAGCCCCTTATGCCTTAGTTAATGTCAAACATAAACAAAAGTTATTTCCGTATTTCGCTTTAATAGATTCAGGATGCACGGCGCTCGCTATTTCGAAAAAAGAATGTGTCAGGCTAGGTCTGACTATCAGAGAATCGACGGTGCAGATGTCAGGGTTTGATGGTACGGTAGTTACAGCCGGCGGTGTCGTGACATTAGATTTTAAGATTGCAGGGCGGTGGTTCCGAGAGGACTTCCTGGTACAAGAAGGGTTAATGTGTCCCATCTTCATCGGGAATAAATTCCGTTGGAAAGTCGGCTTAAGTTTTAACGACGTAGAGGGGGAGATGCGGTGGGAAGATCCCACGGAGGAAGAGAAAAAGCGCAAACAGGGGTATTTTGTCCGTTGCATGTCGATTAAGACCGCAAAGGACGTTTGCGACTTGTCGTTGGCATCAACCCCAGACAGGTATGACCGGGTATGGGAAAAATTGACACCAATTCAGGCGTTCGTTGAAACTTTAGTTGAAAAATACGATCGAGTCGTACGTAGCGACGGTACATCAGGCATTACGAATGCGGTAATACATGATCTGGGCATACCGGCGGATTGCCCGATCATACAATGTAAACCACCACGCCGGCCACTGGCGGTATCAAAGTGGGTGGACGAGACTTTACAGGATTTGGTAGAGCAGGGTAAGATACGGCGGTCAACATCACCGTATTCGTCTCCACTTCTTATAGTCCCGAAGCCGAATGGGGACAAACGCCTGGTAGTGAACTATAAGGAGTTGAACAGCCATACACCAAAAATCCAAAACCCAATGCCTATCATTCACCAGATCCTGGAGCATCTTCCACCGAACCGATACATGTCCACGATTGACTTGAAATCAGGATTCTGGCAGATACCGATTACTGAAAGCTCAAGAAAGTACACTGCATTTAAAACTCAGAACGCATCGTATGAGTGGTGTGTAATGCCGATGGGACTGAAGAATGCGCCAATGATTTTCCAAGAGCTCATGAATACGCTATTTGGTAAATTTGTGGGGGAATTTCTGCATGTGTATTTGGATGATATTTTTATTTTTAGTGAAACCGAGCAGTTGCACAAGGATCATTTGGAACACGTATTCAAGACTTTGCACAATTTTAACCTTACGGTGAATTGGGCAAAGTGCGAATTCGATTTACCGGAGGTTGAGTTTTTAGGCCATATTGTTACCCGGTTCGGTATTAAGAAGTGCCCAAAGAAAGTCGAAGCAATCCGACACTTTCCAACACCGAAAACAAAGAAAGATGTGCAGCGGTTCTTGGGGGCAATCGGTTGGTATATGCGCTTTATACCGCACTATGCCACCCGGTTGGAACCAATTTTTCTTAAATTAAAAGCGGAGGCAGATCCGAATTTACCATTTAGTTGGGGTAAGAAACAGCAGTCGGCATTCGATGCGATTAAAGAGGAAATAGCGAAGGAAATCACTCTCAATACTATTAATTACGATCATCCTTTATACGTATACACCGACGCAAGTGACGTGGGGTTGGGAGCGATTTTAGCGCAGGACTATTATTGTGAAATTTTGGGTAGATCCCGTTTCCGGGTCATCGAATGTCGAAGCAAGTTGCTAAATGCGGCCGAACGCAAATACGATGCGCGGGAGAAAGAGTGCTTGGCGATCAGGTTTGCAAATCGCGTATTCGATCTTTTCACGCGGTACCAAAAGAATGTCATTTTTAGATGTGACAACCAAGCGTTGACACATCTAAAACATGCGGCGATGAATGATCACTTGTACAACAGGCACATTGTCCAATGGGCAATCGAGCTGGGTGACATAGTGAATGATGTCGAATACGTGAGTGGCGGAGATAACAAGCTCGCAGATCTATTCTCGCGAGGTGCACTACCGGATCCCAAGTATGACGACGACCCAAACCAACTCGACATGTGCTTTGCCACTATTACAAACCCTAGGTCCTACGTGGAAGTCGACATGGACTCGCTGGACAAGGACATGCTTCGGGGTTTGCAGAGAGAGTGCGAGGCATTATCCACCATTACAAAGAGCCTCAGCAGAGTCGGGGATCGATCTCGGTACCGCTATGACTACGTGGTAGTAGATGGAGTGTTGTGCAGGTATGTTCCATGTAAGAAACCGGCGGCGGTCAGGTCGATCCTGAAGGTTGGTACACCGGAGGGCGGATTCTATAGTAACCAGGTGGATAAACTCTGGGAGCAAAGGCTGGAGGAAGAAGAGAGAGCCGGCCGCTCGGCTGATACGGTAAAGGTGTCACCATCAATGCTCATGAAAAAAGGCAAACATATTAAATGGGCGCATCCTCTAATTCAGTCGAACTTCTTAGATCCGGATTCGGTTTTAACCAGAAAGCGCATAGTGCCAGTGATACCGCAGTCCATAGAGCGAGATGTCATATCGCATTTTCATGATCATACCATGGCAGGTCATCAGGGGGTAGAGCGCACGTATGACAGGATTCGCAAAAGGTTTTGGTTCTACAACATGCTTAAAACGGTAGAGGCATATGTGAAAACATGCGAGGTGTGTCAATTAGTGAAAGCTTCGAATCAGGCGCAGCCAGGCAAAATGGGGATACACTCGTACCGCAACAATGTTTTCGAGTGTGTTCATGTGGATATTGTGGGCGAATTGACCGCAAGCGCCGGGTTCAAGTTCATAGTAGTATGCGTGGATGAATTCTCGAAATGGGTGAGCATGGAACCGCTGACATCAGTATCGTCGGTAAAGGTTCTTCGGTTTTTGAATAAGGTGTTTAATACGTTTGGCACACCAAAGCGGATCGTCTCGGACAACGCTTCGTACTTTTCGGGCGATGTTTGGAACGATCAGCTGCGGCAATGGGGAGCAACTTGCGTGCATGTGGCGCCGTATCATCCAAATCCAAACCAGTCAGAGAGAGCGAATCGGGATATCAAGAGTATTTTAAGGGCTTCTTGTTTAGAGACGCAAACTAACTGGGCGAAGCAACTCGGCGACTATATGGTGGCATTAAATACTTCCAAGTCAAAGTCCTCCAGATATTCACCTTGTCAGCTGAACCTAGGGAGAGAGATCTTGTTACCCGTAGACCGTAAAATGCAGTTAGTAGAAACGCTGGGTATTTCAGAGGACGAATTCGGTCAGAGGCTCATCAAAGATGTAACATTTATCAGGGATCAGGCTCGGTATAACCTAAGGGAAGCGCAGATCCAACAGAAGAAATACTTTGATCGAAACAAAAGGAACGTGGTGTATGAAGTCGGGGACCTAGTTAAGATTAGGAATAAGAAATTGTCCTCAAAGGAGGAAAAGTACGCGAAGTCACTGGGTCCGCGGTACACAGGGCCATGGAAAATAGTTGAAGTCCATTCGGACTGGTCGTATAGCATCCAGGACCCGGACAAACCAAATAGTGTCCCATCCCGGTTCCATACTTCTCTGATGTTACCGTATCATACACAAGAGAATATGGAACGAGACCCAAATGGCAGCGGAGATTCGGTAAGCGCAGAGGCGGCGGTACCGGACATTGAAAGGGAGACGGACTCGGTGATACCCGATGCTACAGTACCACGAGTAGCGAATACCGAGTCCTTACCAGTCTCTGATGAAAATCAGGGAAGACAAATATCCACGACAGGCGCGACTGACCGAAACACAGGTTGGTCAGGAGGCATGGGTCCTTTAGATCTGTCTGATGAGTATGAAGTGGATATCGACGACCCACCACCACCGAGGCGATATCCATCCAGAGACCATATACAACCGGTGCGGTTTGGAGTTAATTACGCTATGTCCGAAGAAGACGTAGCAGGCGGCGACTAATGATCACAATTTACATTCTCTATCTTTTAATTTTTCAATCTTCTAATTTGTGAAATGCATGGTGTGCAACTTATATAAAATATATAAATTAGCATGAAAAAAAAGTATAAAAGTTTTTATAAAATCAAAAAAAAAAGTGTGTTTAGGTTAGGTGGGAAGGATAGGTTGTCTTGGCAGGCACATACCTGATCCTTCCTCACGTCCTATGGCGTGTACGACGTTAAACTGCGCCGCACGCTTGTCCCGATCACCACCGTAGGGGCAAGCATAGAAGGTAGGATCTACGCTTTTTGGTGAAGGTCTTGAACCTTCACGGTAGTGGAAGTCGGGCTCAAAGCTGTGGGAGCGCATAAACCAGCAGGAGTTAAACTCCACACCCCGTAGGACCATCGTTGCGATGCCAGTTTAGGGGATAGCTCGAAGCTGTGAGCGATGTAAAGATCAGCAAAAACCAGTTCCCGGAGACCTTAATTGCTAGTTTAGGGACATTCACCAGTATACCAGGCATCCAGACCCGGAGACCCGTAAAATCTACGCTAGGTTATGGATAAGGATGTTATGAGGGAGCACAAGCTCAGGACAAAATCAATTTCCCATGAGGCAGGCACCGGAAAACCGTAAAATCTACGTTAGTTTAGGTGAAGGTCATCGTGTAGACGTGGAGCGCAAGCAAAGGCGTGGACTATCAAATTTTTCCCAGGAAGCAGCCACCGTAGGACCGTAAAATCTACGTTAGTCTAGGTACTGATTATCCTGTAGACGTGGAGCGCAAGCCAAGCGTAGTAGACCTGGAGACCACAGTGAGTGCTAGTCTAGGGCAGAAGGCGCAAGCCACAGTAGAGACAGGGACCCGGAGACCACGTAGAAGTGCTAGTTTAGGGTTAGAGGCGCAAGCCGAAGTAGAGACAGGGACCCGGAGACCACAGTGAGTGCTAGTCTAGGGTAGAAGGCGCAAGCCAAAGCAGAGACAGAGACCCGGAGACCACGTAGAAGTGCTAGTCTAGGGTAAGAGCTTTAAGTTAGAGTAAGTGGAGTTTAGTGGTGTAGCGGAGACTCAGAGCTGTGGAAGTGTAAACAAGCTTAACCCAGACCGCGGTCTGGAGGACATTACAATTGGTTAGAGTAGTGGTTAGACGTGAAAAGTAGGGGGGATTGAAGCGCGTTCGTACTGACCGCGGGTGATGTGGCCATAAACTTCCATGAGACAGTTGGCCGGCATCGGTTTTCAAATAAACAGTCGTCGAGTACTTAACGGTTATTGAATAAACGAGTGTAGAGTCATCTTAAGCTGAAGAATGACACGGTACTGAGGGCGGCAAATCGCCGGGTAAAAGAACGCGAAGTGAGATGGAAAGAGTGAGGTAGGCGCGTATGGCTAGAATTAATCACCAGAGATGCTACGGGGGGATGGTGATGGTAGAATTCTAGTCTGAACAGCAAGATGAGGTATGTAGCCGCATATCTTGGGCCGGTTTTGGGCTCAAACGCCAATCCCAAATCCAGATATTGAGAAAGCCCCGTAGGCAGTTGTTATTACATCAGGTTAGAACACCGGTAGAGTCCCGCGTGTATAAACACCAAAACTCAACCTGAGTTGCGGCCGCTCGGAGTGAGGCGTTGCGGGGCCAAGACCTTGACAAGGGAGCATCTCAGGGTCCATTAATATACCGGCGATCATTGGTGCGATCGCCGGTCACAGTTTAAAACCTTCTGTGGGTAAACAAAGTGGGGCACGCGCTTAAACGTTAAGCATTTGCAGAAGGCATCTTAGTAGGCACCGATACAAGAGAGGGTGATGGCAGAAGGCTATCGGAGATGAGAGTGGAATCGGTGGATTCAGGATTGGACTTAGTAGGGAAACACGGTGATGGGACCGGGAGACCGGAACCACCGCCACAAATAGTTACGTTGAAGGCGCCGGGTTGGCCGGCGCCGGTATTGATAATAATAGTTAAGTTAAAGGCGCTGGGTCAGCCGGCGCCGGTATTTATATTGATTGCGGTTACGCTCTAATGTAACCGTGTGCATGACATCAAAAAGCACCGGGTCGGCCGGTGCCAAACGTTATAAACTTTGGCTACGCTTCGGCGTGGCCCCATGCACGCAAAGTGGAGACGAGAGCACCGGAAACTGGGTTGCGCACGTTAGCCGGTTGTAGGGGCATATTGTTAGTGTTAGGCGGCTACATGTGCTGCCTAGGAGGAGATAAATGCGGTGGTTTGTTTAAGTATTTTTGCAGCAGACCCTATTGACCCGGGTCCTAGAGGGATAACAAACCATAAGAACTGCATTGGACGAGTACCGGAAACAGAAAAGCGCCTAATTAGCTCCACATCGCGGTTAGACGGCACAGGGATACGAAGCAGCCGAGCAATATTGCTTTGCCACAACACTAGGGCGCAACGAACCGGGTGCTGGAGATAAATATCTGGTCGTACCACTGATTGGCCGGGTTACCGTAACCGGGATACCGGGAAAAGGGTTGCGGTACGTACAAAAGATGCGTAAGTTGAGTGACAATTCAGGTATGGCTATACAAGGGCAAAGCCAGGTACCGTTAAGACGGCACGCAACTAACTTTAAGCGGCCGTTAAGGCCGCATAGGAGGGGTAAAATGCGGTGTGTTCTTGTTTTGTTTTTAGAATTGCTAAGGAAAACACTCGAGTATGAGGCAGAGAGCGGGTTCGGCATCGATGTCTTTGGAGATGTCGGCGATTGAGACACCGGGAATGAGCCAAGTGGGGATTGCACAGCAGGATACGAGTGGAGTCCCGGCCGGCGAGTGGATGAAAGCTGGCATTTCAGGATTGTTGGGAACGCAGCTGTACGACTTGGACCGGTTTCGGTCGAAGACGGCATTCTCGACGGATGATGAAGGAACCGCGGATGAGAAGGCAAGTCCCGGCGATCAGGACCCGGTGATAGCGGAGACCGAGGAAGTCATCGGGACTGAAGTTGAAGGGGATACGCCGCCGCAGAGTTGGAAGAAGGAAGGCAAGTGAAGAAATCAGGAGGTCCGTGAGGGGACCGAAATTATATTTTTGTACTATGTTTATACCATAGGTTAAGTTTTAGCACTTTGTGCATTCTGTTAGTTTTAGGCCAAGCGGCGGTTATGAGTGAAGGTTTTTTTTTCTCTTGACGATGGAAGAGTTTTTTTATATAGATGGGTATAAGTTGGTCGAACTGCGGGTCGGCGGTATTATGATTTTTAAGTTTTAGTTTTTAATTGTTGTTTGACTTTGTAAAATATTTTTATGATGTCGAGCTGCGGTTCGACGGTATTATGATTTAGTGTAATATTATGTGTACGTATAAGGATAGGGTTGCCGATCTGCGAGTCGGCGGTGTTACGGTATTATGATGTTGTAAATGTGAATACCGGAGTGCGGTCCGGCGCCGGGGTTAGAAGGATCTGCAGAAGCGGGGGGTTCATGTAGGAACCGAAGAGTGTATATTTTTTGGTACTATTTTTTTTATTATATACCTTAGGTTAAGCTTTAGCACTATGTGCATTGGTGTTATATTAACGCTTAGCGGCGGTTATGGTTTTTCTCTTGACGATAAAAGAGTTTTTTTTTATGTATGTTTAAAGGGTCGAGCTGCGGTTCGGCGGTGTTAAGGGATTTATTTTATTTTTTTAATTTGTATGTTTTGACTCTGTCATTGTTTTATTTATGATGCTGAGCAGCGGTTCAGTAGTATAATGATGTGATGTAATTATGTATAAGCTTAAAGGATGAGAAGGCCGAGATGTGAGTCGGCGGTGGTATGGCATTGTGAAGTTGTAAATGTAATTGGGTGAATACCGGAGTGCAGACCAACGGTATGAAGACTTAATGCTATGAGGGTATATTTTTTTTTATTATGAATTATGACAAGTATGTGTATATGCGGTGACAGGTAACGGGGGTCGGGGCTGCACGAAGGAGTTAGGGCCGAGATACCGAAATGTGGTACCGGCGGTAATGGGACCTTGGACAAGTTGGTACTAGGGAAGGCTGGTCCAGCGGCGGGTCAGGTCCAGTGTGAAGTAGAAATAGCATAGATGCGGCGGTATTCTACTGCAGGCCGGGGTTCTTTTTTGTATTTACACTCCGCTTCAACGGTAACGCACTCCAGGAGCATGCTTCGATGCTAAAAGAGTACTACCCAGTCGAAGCGGGTGTGGGGGGATAGTGTGAAGTAGAATCAGGACTTTTATGTATTTGGGCCATCTACGAATAGCAGTGGAGGGAATAAGATAAAGGAGTTGGGAGCGACGACCAGACGACAGCGTCGGTTGAGTCGAAAACTTTCCGCAGTCTATAGCGGTGAGGGAGATGTAGGTATAGGCGGAGGACCGGGCTAGTGTGTATAGCAGAAGTAGGACGACGGTTGGAAATAGGATGGTGACGTGGCCGTCGTATGAGAGCAGGCTGAGCTGAGGAAGAGAAGGGCTCAGCACACCACTTCCATTCTAGAGCTGCTCCGATAAACAAGGTGGTACTTGTCTTGAGAACTAGAGTTGAGTGAAGTCCTGCCGCCATACTTTTTGTGTGTTATTTTATACGGAGATTTTCTCCTTTATATTTATTTCTATTTCCTATTATTACGGTTATGATTTGTGAATAATTAGTGGTCAATTAATAGACCGGAAGACTGTGTTGTATTGTACTTTATTGGAGGTTGATAATTGTGTGAATTAAAGACTCGGAGATCAGTTTAATATCCCTCATTTTATTGTTAACAGTAACTTTGATTTCGTAGACATTGAGGCGTGATAGAAGCCGGCATAAATAGTAGTGTGTTGAGATCATCACGGGTACCAGAACCATAACGGTCATTAGTTGGTTTTGGGTGTTAGTGGCGAAGCGTAATACCGGCACCAGCATACCGGACATACTACTAGTGCATCCCATCCAGTCATCACGGAGCCAGATCCCAACCGCCGGTTGCTGCGAAGCCAGACCGGGGTTGCTCGATTGAGAGAAGCAGAGCTGCTGAAGAGATATAGCAGAGCGGAGTTGGAACAGGGAGCGAAGTCTCGGGCCCAAGCCGGACGAGGTAGAACATCTCGCAAGAGGGCCAGTGGCGCCGGCCGGGGCATCCGAGGTAGAGGTAGAGGATCAGTCAGTTCAGACTCTGAGACCGCCGGTCCGTTGTTCCAACCACCAGAACTACTGCTTATCCGCGGTGAAAAGGGAGAAGTTGGGAAATTCTATTCGACACAAGTTCAGCAATCAAGGTGGAGTTGAGTTTCGTAAGCAGCAAGTGTGAAGTCTGTAGCTCTAAAAATCCCTAATGAGAAAAGTATACGATGAAAATATTGATTTCTTTGAAATTAAAATCCTGAAGGAAGGAAATGTTCCAGAGAAGTTAGTAAATTGTTAAAAACAAATTGTCTGCATGATTTTCTCCATGCCTGTACAGATTTGGGTATATAGGGAAGGTAACATCTTGAACGTGTGCAGTGTGCCCCAATACAATAGTCTCGCCAAGGATTTGAGGGGTGACTTCTCCCCTCAAGCAGAAATCCTCCAGTAATATCTTTATTTTTGGATGACAACTAACAAGTTCTATTCAAACATTTGTTGATCTCGGGAGATTAAGGGGTTCAAAATTAAAAACAAAAAAGGGTGCCCCAATCGAATGACCTCACTTTACGGTTTTCTCATATAACGTTTGCCTTAAACAAAGAAAAAATTAAAAATTGTGTATTTAAGTACTTTCTTAGATACATTATTCATGACTAGAAACAATTTGTATCACAGGGTTAGGAAAAACACCTATGGCAGTCGACAGAACGGGTCAACATCATGGCAGTTATTTGTAACCCGGGTGTTAAATTGGATAATCATTATTTTCTTCCGTAAATGGTCACACACAAGCGTAAATCTGCGCCGATTTTAACAACTGAATCTGATCCATAAAGGCAATAAAATTTGCAGCAAAAAATAAAATATTTAGTTGTGAGGCCACATGGGATCTCAAGGCACTCATATGTAAACTATCAGCCAACATTCAGCAAGTGCTTTGTGATTCAATGTGACCAAAAATTAAGTGACATGCATTTTTAAGGAATTTGATTTTCCTTGTAAATCACACTAACTAATGTATTAAAATCGGTTCTGATTAGCGCATGTGCGTGGCCATTTAAAAAAGAAAGTCATGAGATCCTTCCGTTTAGCGGCATGTTAAAAATAAATGGCATGATGTGGACATGTTCTGTCGACTCTCATAGGCATGTTTTATTATAACCCTGTGATAAAAATTCTTTTTTTTCTAATAATGAATAATTTGTCGAAATAATTCACACAATAATTTATTTTTTACTTTAAGTCAAAAGTTATTTGAGCAACACGTGTGTCAACACAGAATGTCAGTTGCATTCCCTCTACACCTAACTCTGTACAGGTCGGGAGAAAATGATTCAGAACATTTACTTTTAAAAAACAATTTACCAACTTCTCTGAAATCATGCCATCCAAAAATAAATACAGCATGTCTCAAAATGTTAGACGCACTAGTTTTTTAGGGGTTTCTTCCCCTGAGCATGATTACTGTAGCAAGATGATTTTTAGATGACATTTCACCAGTTAGTATACTTTAAATTTGACCCCAAGGGGACACGCGGTTCGTAATTATTTTAAAACTAAAAAATGTTGTCTCAAAATGTTAGCCGCACTTCATGGATTTCTCATTTTAATGATAAATGTTTTCGGACTTTGCCAATGAAAACATTCAAAATGTGGCCTATATACGCTCACATGTATTGATCATGACTGGTTACATTCACTTTGACCACAAGGTCGAAGTTGCACCGTCAGTACTCATGAGAATGGGTCAACGTCATGTCAAATTTTTTAGCATTGCGTAAAATGGGAAATCACGAGTTCTTTCACTTAACCCTCATATACGTCCAAAAGCGTAGACATATTTTAATAACTTAATGTCTGAAATACAGCCCATTCCCAACATACGCGTTTGCACTCAACTGCCAGGTCGCGCAGGGTTGCGAAAACCATGGACATTATTATGTCGAATTCCTCGAGAAATCTAATTAACCTATGAGTGTAGTGTTTTCATGCTTGGATGTTTCGTAACCTAGGTGACTTGGCAGTTAAATGTTCAGGTTTTTGTAGGGAATATAATGAGCTTTATGTCGGAAATTTAGTTATTAACATATTTCAACGTTTGTGGACGTATATATGAGAGGTAACCCTCAGAAGTGAAAGAACTACTTGTATTTCTAATTTGACACAACGGTAAAAAAAATCGACATGACGTTGCATTATTGTATTGAATTGTAGTAATGTCCAATTATTAATTAAGGTTTAGTGTAGCTTCAAACGTTACGAAGACGAACACCACATACCATAAAATCATAAACGTCGTTTATTTGTATGCTAAAATTGCCATAAAGAGCTCATTACAGAATAACATCAGCAACAATATCAATGCGATATTTCATATTAGTAATTTGTATTATTATTTAATGAATTTACGTTATTGTTAGCATTTGAAATTCTACAATAAAACTGAAGATTAAATTAAAATACACACCCGTATTTTCTACTTACAATTCGCGCATACTACGTATGTAGGTACCTAGGTAGGTACATACAACTTACATGGAATCCGTATGGCATGTAAAGTGGACGGGAAAGAAGTAGTGAAAATACTAAAGGTTATATTGCAAGCGTAGGATATACCTATGTGTTTACTCAATTGAATTGACATGTGTGACATAATATGACATGACATGATCCATCGTGTACTGGGTGATGAGAGAACACTGGACAACCATCGCACCGTATTCCCCATGATGTTAGCGGAGACGGAGACCTACCTACTATGCATTAAGCAGTCCACATGTGACCCTATATTAACCTTATACAATAAATACTAAAAATTTACTAGATATTACCTACATGTCTACATTACATCATCAGTGGGTATAGGGCCTATTAGGCACATTACCCACATATATTTAATATTAATGGTAATACTTAAGCACTTGGGCTTAAATAATAATATGACTATAAACAGATATAGGGAAAAGCGCATGTTACGGATTTTGTGCGAGTCTACAACGGTTGACGGATAAATCAGTTGTAATTAAATCGACTATGAAACTCTGTTCCCAGTTAATCCCCGAATTGAGCAGCTAATGCACCGTGAGACATTTCTTTCTTTTCTATTTTTTTCTGTGGGGTTCTACAAGCTCTTTTCCCTTTGAAGGGCTCCGCAAGGGTGGTCCAAATTCTAGTTTTGGTGAATTACAAGTACATAGTACTATATGTACTACAGCTTTCTATATAGTACACAATTATTTATGCACATCTCCCTTATGACACGTTGTGTAGTTTGAGTGAAAGATCTGCCTTGCCAGTTTGCTCTACTATGAACATATTATGATCCCGTTTACAATGACTATCAGCATATTATCTGTGCGTTAGGTAGGTATCTGTATGTTATTATGTACAAATAATAGGAGTTGTGAACACGGGTGGAGCCAAGTGCCATACCAATGGAGAATCAATGTGAAGCCCTGTCAAATCATGTCATGGTATTAGAGGAGAACATGCTGTAAAATCCAAAATACCCGCATATCATTCCAACATACATAATGCATGGGTCCTAGGTACATCTAATCCACCCAGATCCAGCTCTGAGCAGACATGATATTGTCTATAGCTCAAATTGTAAAACATTTGTTAGGCATCAAACATTAGGAGACAGAGGATATCTCCCTAATACAAAAATACAGAATTAGCTGAATAGATTCAACAGGGAAAATCCATGGACTACTTAAATACTAAATGACTAAATCCAGCTCCAGCTGAATCCCAATCATCTTTCATTTGCTCATTCAAAGTGTGAATGTCTTGCATTTTAACTTACTAGTTCAGAGTTCATCACATCTGCTTTTGTACAAATAAATATTCAATTTTATATTTGAGTTTATAGTTATCTGACTTATAGTTATGTTATCTTGACCCTAAAGATTCAAAAACTTGAGATTATTATACATGTAGTGATTGAAATGTCACCTGGCTCCTGCACCCTAAGTAGTGTAGAAGTGAATAGAATTGCGAAATAAGTATCTTACCTGATTTAGATTTCCTAGCCTAGAAGTACATAACATAACATTTCAACTAAATATTGCATTAGGTAATCACTGAAAATATGACATGAAATAGCCCCAGGTTAAAATCACCAGAACTTAAACAAAAAATAATGTTACACGTACTTATCTGAGCGCAGACTGCAGACTGCAGCATGCAATTTCACGCAGTTTATTTATTCTCATAACTTCTAACCAGTAAGTACACTATACAGTTTTTTAAGGGGAAGGGCAAGACTGCTAATGCTTAAATTTCCTATTATTTCTTTCATGAAGCAAAGCTCGAGCTTTCAGGACTGTCTACATGCACATTTGTAAAGTGAGTGATTCCAGAAAACGGAAGTTGAAAAGAAATCAAAAGGAAATGAAAAAGAGCTTGAGTAAGCACATTATGAAGGAGAGAAGCGGACGGACACGGAACAGAAGATGTTAAGAGTAAAAACAAAAGAAAGAAAAGGAAGCCGAGTAAATGGACTTGATGGACAACGTTATCGGACGGGAACTTGTCCACACATCATTTATTTACAGCCACATTAAACTAACCATAAGCTTTGACTGACTGCGTGAGGATAAATTACATCTTTACAATGTATTTCCTATTTTTGGTTAAAGGAAAACCAAATAAGAGAGAGAAAGAGAGCGGAGAACTGATTATTTAGTACATTAAGGGTTTGATTTGGGTTATTTGATTTGTTACATAAGATCCGATCTCGCATCGTCCTATATCCTATAATATCAGTATTTTATGTGTAGCAGAGAGATACTAGAATGGATAGATGGGATTCTGGTCGTGATGCGGTTGGCACGAGATGGAGATCCGGTTAAAGTAGCTCTCTCTCTCGCTTCCTTAGCTCATATTAATTTAGGAAGCGCTCCGTTCGATCTGTAATTTAAGTGGCTTCTTTTCTTTCTATGTTCAAGACTTCCCGCGTCTAAATATTGTTTGGGCGCCTATGGGGAAAAAGGATACATGCATGATCCGATGGGCTTGGTTGGGTGATTGTTGTATTTTGCGCTCATGAAAACAAACCAGTGGTCATGCATGATGGTCCTAGCTTGACTAGAACGCAGGGCTCGCGCAGGGAACGGCTGGAATATTCCAGTGGGCATATTTGAACATTGCATGCATGCCATTTTTGATTTTCCCCATGTGCGATGTCAGCGCAGTCTTACCCATCGGCAGACTCAGCTTGGTCTTCCCTTTTCCAGTCCCACTAGCATCTCGCTCGCTGACTCGCTGCATGCTTTTAGTACTAATCATCAAAGCAAATACTATATAGCTTGGACTGTATGTAGTATAGTGACTAGGTCCATGCCTATAACCCTAACTCTTTGCTCCTTGCTTCTAAACCGTGTAGCCAATGAAAAATAGGTACGTTAAAATTTATGAAGCGCATTTAATTCAAAATTCTAAAGCATGAGAATTCTCGAACTTTTGTCGGTCTCAGTGCTCAGTTGGTCCTGAATTTCATTCTTTATTACAGAAAATAAATACAATTTAATACGAAATATTAACTTTAAGTAAGTTTTATTGTTACTATCATTTATTGCAGTGCTAGTGCTTCTAAAAGATAGGTACTTCTTGAATTTAATTAGCTTAATTTTCCTGTGCTGTGCTGGCTCTAAATTGACTACACGGTTTTACCTGATATAAGTTTTGTAGTTGAAGTGACTAATTTCACTTCATTAAATATCAAATATATTGTAGTGTGAACTCTGTGATTTTGACTATACATAAAACATTAGAATTAACTACCAACATCTTTGTATACAATCTGTACCGAAGTTTATTAATTTCACAATCTTATTGAGCACTCTCGATAGTACATAGTACGAAAAATAATGTGATATGTGACAGTTTAGTGTTCTAAATTGCAATATCATAGTGCATAGTTCTCCGGCTGAATACTTTAATATTTTGATTTGAATAATTTCGTTGAATAAATATTAATATAAAAAATTTTGTATTACTGATAATTTGATGACTGAACCTGCATTTTATTTTGAATTTGCTGAATATGTAAAAGAAAATGAATGAAAATGTTATGAAATGAACAGCGCTAGGTAGAAGCATGCAAACAGGGAATTTTGTATAGCATTGCATGAAGGGAAGATTGCTAAGGGTGCATAGTAAATGTCATGCAGGAAGGCTCTTCATTTTACCCATGCGAAAAGGAATATGGCATGCATGATTTCAAAGGTGCCAACAGGCAAACGTATCGGGGAATCTTGAAATCCACCCATCATTTTCTCCCATAGAATTTCCTGCATGAGCATGCTGGTTTGTCGTACGTGGGTTATGCAGCTCCTCTTGTTTCTGTACAGTACTGCCGCAGTAGGTTTCACTATATAGTATGTGGCGTAATTACAATTTCTCATATATTCCCCCTTGTTTGAATTCAATTGACGAATTGGCTTCGTTTTGTTTCCTTTGACTTGGCCATTATGCAGTATGCTATTGAGGAGTTACAGATATTGGGTGCGATTAAGTGTCCGATTACTTTCCGCTCCGGAACTTACGGCTTCCTTTTTCCTGAAACAAAAATGTATGTAGCTCCTATAATATAATATATTATAATTACCTACCTACGAACACAGAACCAACAAGCAAATAACCTTAAGTATATAGGCACCTTGATATTAGAATGGAAGACAAAAAGAAATGCGAGAGCATGTTATATAATTACATGCATACGATGTGTAGAGATTTTGTGAGTGTGACACGATCCATGTTTTGTGTGGATCGCTAAGTGGATGAAACCAAATATCTACTGTCAATTCTTAGTGTTTCTACACCCATGGCCATGTGCTTTGCGACTATTAATATCGTGGTAACATCATTTATTTGTTTAAGAAGAAAATGAGAATTACTACTCCCACTGCCACTGCCCCTACCACACTTATCACTTTCTATCAAAAGGGTAATCAAGGTATAAGTTATAAAAATAAAATCCTGTGCAATATGCGATACATGGTACAAATTGTAGACACATGATACTCGCCTGCCGTCCAAGAATTTCAATTTCCGAATAGAATAAAGGAGGAAAAGGGAATAATGTAATATTTCTTCGTTTCACCGATGGCAAATGATAGTACTGTTAAGCTGTGGTCGTTAAGTGTGACATCATGTCATTCCTTTAGCTTTGACCGTAGGTCTTGACTATAGTATGTATGCAGGGGTTCGGTAGGTATACATTTTCTGTACTTGTCGTAAGTCTTCTTTACAGTACCAGTACCCATTGCGATTCATTGAGTTTGACAGACATTTTCTTGAGGCAATAGAAAATACTTTAAACGTCTAACAGGGGATTTTCTGGTTGACTGGGGCGGTGGCCTCTCATCCCCTTGTTCGTATTATTTTTGATTTGCTGTGTAGAAAGAGATAGGAAGGACCGGTTCTATAGTTCTGGCAGAAAAGTATGGTGTAGGTACAAATAATGCTATTATGTAGATGAGAGCTCTAAAACTCCAAACTCGAACTCTTGATTTGCCTCACTCCCTTGCCTTGTAGTTTTGTGTAGTTTGTCGTCGTCGTTGTCATTGTTTGGTTGAAATGATCGTAAGGGATTAGCGGATGGATGATCACCATGATACCTTTGACCTCTAGAACACAACAAGAAAACACTTGTATGCATACATCAAATTTATTTTACCTTTCTTGTAAGCATTATCAGATGAGGTAAGGGCCTATACAAATTTGGATATAGTCGCTACAGACAGGCTCAGCCACTGTATCTCAAATGCCGATGTGGATATAACTGCCGTTCATTTTACATGAAAGAGTAAAAGAATCATATTTATATCTGATCTGACTTGAGGTGTCCACAGAGAAAGTCCTCTTGTCACATTTAATATTTAGTAGTCGCCCTCACCCTTATGCCTTGTTTTCCATGCTGGTTTACAGGTCGGATTTAGGGCTCTTCTTCCATATAGTGGGTACATATAAGATATTCTTCTAGCTCAACTATGTAGCCCTTGTACCAAGCTCCACGGTCAACGGTTCCAGTCTGTTTGAATGAGAGATGCACGGACGACGGCATGTCTGTAAGATTCGTTTATTATTTTCATACCCTTATACTTATAATTATAATACTCTGACTGAAATACTTGAAACATGAAACATGATTTCACGCTTCTTAATTTTTTTTCCTCCCATTTCAATCGTAGATTTTCTTTGACTGACACAGCACAATAGAATATATATACATAGCATATTTATATGAATGAATATCTATAGGTGCTGTACAAACTACAACAGAATATCTGTAAAGAGGAGGAAGTTACTACTTTTGAAGGGTTAAACAAATTTTGAATTATTAACATAGCTAATCGTAAGCATATTTGAGTAAATATTCTCTATTCTACTAAATATTTCGCATTCTATCACACGTTGTAAAGTGCAAGCAAGCAGCGCTGCCTGTCAAGTTAAAATAAATTTAAACAATGCACTTAGTGACAAAGTGTTTATTAATTTTTCTGATGCAGTGCGAGCTCCCTATAAGCCCATGCGTTCCGTAAATAGTATAAAAGTACGAAAACTGTGTATGTAGAAAATAATTACAATATTAGACTAATCCAGCATTAATTAATTAACCATAAATGGATGTAAAAGTTGTGTGGAAAAAAAATTACCACAAATAATCCCATGATTCATTTTTCCCTCGTTACACCTATAGTTATTTTAATTTTCCTGTCAAAAAAGTACAATTGGACAGGAATAATTAAAATTTCGACCTTTCAGGATGAAAGAATTCGGAATTGTAACACATATCCTTCGAGGGGATACTGGCGGTTAGGATGGCTAGCCATACTTTTAACATTCCGTCAAGTAAGTATTTATCCTATGTAAATTATGTATGTGGAAGTGTAGTGACATTTAGTAATATGTAATTTGTTTTTACTATTTCATTTTTACCGATTTTTATGGATCCTTAATTGCATTACATAGTATATGATCATATTCATTTTCAGATGAGCCTCATCCTTGTTGGCATTTTACTTTGATATAACTTAATGACATCGGTGATGGTGGGTATCACGCTAGGTCGGAATGTGAGAAACCTTTCAGGATACAAAATACGTAAAAACACACATTTATTACGCATTTTTTAACAGGCTGATTGAACGGTCGCATGAATACAACGAAGTGAATGTGACTATACCTTTATTTAATTCATAAAGTTATAAATTTTTTCCTAGAATTCAAATTACTTTAGTTTTCTTCCTGTTCATAGAGAATGCTTTTTGTTATATGTAACACCTTAAACACGTAATTAACGAATGTGGTTGCTTGTCTTCATGTTTCTAATTTGTTTCGGTGTTTGTGGGGTACTAATAACAATTGATTACTAATGAAGCAAATCAAGATTTTGAAATTTGAGATTTGAAAAGTATTCAATGGAGATGTTTTCTCCTTTTCTGTTGTTGTTTCTACGATGATTGTATGATTAGTTATGGGTAACTAATCAAATTGCGTTCACAAGTTCGGTATCAGTATCATCAATCTTCATCGTGGCGGGCGGTAATTTGTAAGTTTCCTCCGTAATCGTAATTTTGTTTTTTTAGTTGTTTGTTAATGTAATGATTTTTTCACTGGAACTACTATATACTATGAGTTGTTAGTGCAATAGAAGTTCAAAATTATGGTTGTGACTGATGAAGCCATAATTTGGAGATTGAGAATTGAGAATGAACAATAGATAAACCTACAACCGTATGCTTGTTCTTGACTATTGACATACATAGTATAATTTTTGTTCAAAGTTGCAGTAATATTTTAGTATGCATATTATAGGTTCGCCCATAGTCAGCCGCTTTGCAAGCCAACTTGAACTTACAAAACTATACATTCACTGAATTCATGGAAGAGTAATGCACTTTGACAGACTTTGACTATTTATCCGTTTGATGTTGTTATCACAGTGTCGAACATAGTAAAAACACAAGTGTGTAAGAAAGAATTGTAGCTATTAAAAAATACAATGGTTTCTCAGGAATGATTGAATAGAAAATGTGATTCAATCTACTTGAGAAGAGTTGAAGGTGATTTAAAATCTGGGATTGAGAATCCCCACAAGCATCGTCTGAACATTGTAAGAGAAAAATTCGTTTAACTTTTCATAATACGTCGATGCAGATACTTACTTTGAGTCTTTTGCTTAGGTGCCCCTCTGAACCAGTATATGGATGGTTCTATATACATATGTTGTATGTGGTATGTGTTAAACTTGAAGGAGTACTAAGGAAGTACGCTAGTCTAGAGTTTGGATTGGCAAAGAATGGTAAACTAAACCATTCGGTTTTCGCTTCGATTGAGTAATATTATTACAGGAGTTTATTTTTTCTATTGACAAAAAAAATGTTCCATGAAAGGGTTGAAAATTCAATCTACTCTTCTACTCAGGTATTATACAGTATGTCCCGGTAGAATAGAATCACCATAAGGTTTTCACTGCACCACAACTTTTCTGTTCAAGCATTTGGTGAGATAAGCAGTTTTGCATTTTTGCATGGCAACTTGCTATATTTACTGTTTTCACTTCATTTGACCTCACTTACGAGCAACACGCACCAACGCATCCAAGCGGATTTTCCCGCCACATTGTTTTTTGAAAAGATCATCCAAAAAAACTTAGTATAATAACATAATATATTATGTTATTATACACAGTAAAAAAAATTTTAAAATAAAAAAAAACATATATATAACATAACAACATGATGCACTTGATGAGTTTTGGTCGATAAAATTATTTTTTGAAAAAGCGAAAAAGGCCTCAAACTGTAATGCGGCGCTGAGAAAGAAAGTCTTGGTCATGTCTTAGGTTCCTGTTTCCGGGGAGAACTTTTGCGTAACATTCGTCATCATGGTATTCGGGAACTTCTGGCAAAAGCTCTTGGTGAAAAAGATTTTGTTGTTCAAGAAGAAGTTCATTGTGTTGCTGAAAATGGGTCAACTAGAAGAGTTGATATTATTGCATATAATCCAATTTCAAAAATTGGTTACATTTTGGATCCCACCATAAGATTTGAATTTGGAGACAGTGAGGACCAAGCAGTTGCAGTTGATTTGGAGAAAAAAGCAATTTACGAACCTTGTGCTAAGTTTTTCATGGAAAAGTGGGATTTGCGTAAAATTGAAGTGACGGGTCTTTATGTGGGAGCAAGGGGGACGATAACTAGTTTTTTTAGGACGTGGGCTAAATCTTTTGGCATACCATCGAAAGTGGTGGATGATATTTTAATGTTTGCTCTTAGAGGATCAATCAAGATTTATAATCTCCATTTATATACTTAAAATTTAATTAAGGATTAGTTTATATTTACATAAAAATGTTTTTAATTTAATTAAGAAAATTTTGTTCTGTATACTGAGCTGTTCGGCTATTGCAATTGTGCAACAGTGACTTAATAAAGTTTTTTATATAATAGTTATTTCATTTACATTTTAAAATTTCATTCACAATTTTGAAACTTGATTTTTAAAACTTTTTTTACAAAAAAAAACATTTTTAAGTGCAAGAAATACAAAAACCATTAAATTGTGTTGGTTTACAGAACATTTAAGAAAATACTAAATTTTAGGTTTTTTGCATTTCTTACACATTAAAATGGATTTTTGTACAAAGTTTCGAAAATCAAGTTTCAAAATTTTGAATGATTTAAAATGTAGATGTAAAAACCATTACATATGCAGTTTAAGGCCTTTTTCGTTTTTTGAAAAAATAATCGACCAAAACTCATTAAGCGCACCATGTCGTTAAGCAAATATAAGTTATTTTAAATGCTCTTTTCAAAAAAGAATATGGCGGGAAAATCCGCCCAGATACGATGGTGCGTATTGCGCGTTAGCCATGCGGTTCTCGCGCAATTAATTAAAAACCGATGAAAGAGTGTCCCAGTCCCAAAAGAGTAGAAATTCATTGCGTTTCTCACTCAACGTTAGACCAACCAATGAATAAATTCAAGCTTTTCCATGCGTAGTCTGATACATTAGTTATGACTTAAAAATTGTGTTCCTGGGTGAGTATAGCGCCATCGGCAGTCCATACAAATACAGCCCCCACCCAGACGTTATGTCACTTTTGCATTGAACTTAGAGTTAAATGGAAAAAAAAACATTGCTTGTGTTAGGGAATCGTGAATCGCATCTGATTTGAAGAACCGGGTGTGGTACATATTATAAAGCCTATTAAATTCTCCACAAAGCGGAATAACACTATAAGCCCTGTGGCCACACGGAATTATAAAGCACCGTATGTGACCTTACCGCATTGTTGGTACCATTGGCGGATGCGGTAGGTCAGCATTCAAAAATGGTTGGGACCGGGTGTTTTGTGACTCCATTTGATCTCAAGACTTACAAGGAAGCGGATTATCACATGTGAACCGACTTTCAAGTTTAGTTTATGCGCGTTAGGCGCGTCGCGCGTCTAATAAGGTAACTAGCAAACGCGTGTGCGTATTCTTTACAGTCGCAGGTCAGAGCTCACAGCTGCCCGCTTTTGTTTTTTTGCAATCCTGCTCCTATAATTTTCATCCGATTTTCAAAAGAATTTAAGCCTTGGGATCTTAAAATCATCTAAAAAGTCATTTCTAGGTTTTTGAAAATCAGGCATAAACATTTACTTAAAAAAAATAATTTAAAGAGCGTTTTACATTGCAATGTCCCATTTTTTGAAAATTTGAAAATTTTAAAGTTTTCAAAAACCAGAAATTTTGTTGTAGATAATGTTTTAAAGATTACACAAAACTTCAATTTTTTTGAAAATCGGATGAAAATTGTTAGAGCTACAGGGCTGCAAATTGCAAAAAATCAAACATTCATTTTTCTTAAACTTTGGCGGACAACTGTGAACGGATATCTGACCTGGCACAATAATGATTAGGCACACGTTTACAAATTACCTTAGGCGCGCATACCGCACATAAATTTAAACTGCTTGCTGGTGAAAATGTGTTGCTCCTTCCTTGTCAGTGTTATTTGTTTTTCAGAAAATCGAATGGGCTTCATGCCCCACAACAAGGTTTTAAAATTCGTACAGATTTGCGTATTTGCATGACGATTTGCTTAAGATTTTCACATAAGTACATATTTAACTTCATGTTAAAAATCGGCATGGTGTGTGCCACTTCTGTCCTCCATGAATGGTGCTACTGGAACCCACTAATAAACGTGGAATTTTCAAGTCATATTAAACGGGAGTCGTATTAAGTTAGCCAGAAAGTAATGCAAATCAATAAATGAAATGTAGAGGTTCTTACTATTGTAAAATGCGTATATATTTGATAAGATTAATTTTAACTTGCATGGTGATTCTATTATATTGAGACTTGGGACATACTGTACAATCATATCTGCATCTGTTGAATACTGAGTGCCGTGTTGGAAGTTAAAGTGTTTCTTTGTTTGACTCTCATAACGTATACGAGAGATGAGATTCATGTAGCATTATATCTGTGTTTGTGATCACGCATACATATTATGTAGCTGTAAGTAGTCGTCTTGACGCGAGGTTGCATTTAATATGAGTAGCTTATGACTTAGTAATTTTTATCAACCCACCTTCTTTTTTATTCTTTCCACATCGAGACTGAATCGACTTTGACTGGCTGAATACCCACTATCAAAAAATCACATTCAATTGTCATGTACACAGAATTGAGTGATTTTATACTTTTACTGCCTTTGCTTTGCACCCATAACCTGCGAACAAGTTGTCAGCTTTTAGTTTCTATTTATTAAGAACTTCTGATTTTACAGATTTTATTACATTATGTGAATATCATATACATGCACGAAAAAAAATTACTTCAAAATTACCCACAATTTGTGTTTGGATATACGTAAAGGTAAAACGAAAGTTACTACCCGAAAACAAGTAAACAAAAATAAGTAGTTTTTTTCTCTTTACCTCCTATAACTTCTGTCCCAAATAATTTTTTACCATAGTGTTTCATGTGTGCAAGTATACAATTGTGGGCAAACAGTGTGTACCATAGCATCTAAAGTGAAAGCTGTGTAGTAATTCCTGTTAGAAATCAGAGTCACAGTTTTGGATTAACTTTCCGACTTTTTTTTAACGCGCTGCCCTTTCTTTAGTACTCTTGGTTTGTGGATTAAGGAATGATTAAATAATGAGGTAGGACATGATTAAAGATTGTTATTGTTGACCTGACGGCTTGGTAGTAGTTTTCCATGCCCGGAGAGAGCAGTATTAAGGACGGACTAGAAGGAAGGAGTAGTCATGATTCCTGTGTAAATAAAAATAAACTTTTATTGGATATTTCCACGCGACTGAATATCTCTTTCCCTTGTCAAATCTGCCTTCTCTCAGTGTGTTATATGTACATAATATGCTTTTATTCTATAAACTATGTACGTGGATGCGGACGCACTCAAGTCAAAGTAGGTATATACATATTACCATGTATCCATACTTGTGGATTCTAGTCCGTGAGGTGAATGAAAGGAGATTGGAGATAATGGGAAATTGGAAAAACAAAGAGCTACACAGGATTCTATTGTGGGAGGAAAGAGTAGCAACGATTTCAAGTTGAGTGATGGTGAATTTTTAATAAGTAGAGAGTTTTCTCCAGGGGAAGACCTACGTATATATTCCATATATCTCTATGCTAGCCTAGGTACCTTCCTATTTCTCGGGCTTTTGGGCTTATCCATGCCAAGGCAAGGGTCTCATAGCATAGGTAGGCAGTTGCGGCTTGATTACATGGCAGACGGTGCAGTTGAATTCTGAATCGGATCGGAATCGGAGGATTGAATCCCTGTGACCCTTTAAGTTCTTCCATCGCTAAAGTTTTAATCTACAATTATTTGTGTTCCGTAGTAGTTGCGATTACCATTTCATGACTGACACACTTTTACTACTCAACAAATATTATTCTACAGCTACATATTGCTGATATACTGCTAGACACAACATGAACAATGCAATGTACTATGTAGTTATGAAACGTTTGTGTGTCCGAATAATTTGAATTTTCGTGGCCATGCTCACTAGAGGACTAGAGCCTGACAACTACACTCACTCTTTTGGCCATACTATGGAGTTTAATAGGAGGGAATGGAGAAAAGATTGAGGCTAAAGGCTATATAATATCTTCTATCGTTTATTATCCGTTCCGTGCCACTATTTGCTCACTCGTGTTATTCATGCAGTGAACGACGTTGAGCCATTTTAAGTCGTGTCTATACTATGAGTTGTATGTTGTATGGACAATGCAGTCCTAGTACTAAAGGAGATACCTACCATTTGTTCAGCAATGGTATTCCAAATCCCAATGGTATTATGGCCCCATATGCTTCAGTTGCTTTGGGATGACGTGGGGGGTAAACCGATGGTGAGCTTGATACCAGAGATTTACCGCCTGATATTAACCTGTGTGGTTGTGGTGGCTCCACATCCAGGCTACATACAAAGGTTTACACAACTTTTTGGTCGAGCAGACCAACATACATATTTTACATTATGTATGTGAGACCACTTTTAATTTGGTTTTTGGGCTTCAGTTTTCAGTGTTATCCATTAATATTTAGTCAACAAGTCAAATCAATGAGTTTAAATCTCAAATCTCAAGTATGAAATGAAATGAGCATTGAGAAATACATTGCAGGAATTGGAATAGAAGGGATTCGTAGTTTCGACTGATATTTTGTTTTCCTTTGGCTGTGCCCACCACTGTACTATACGGAGTAAAAGTAGGTAGGTAGGTGTAGGTACCAACTGGTATAAGTACAAGTTTCTCGTTTGATTTCTTAAGCAACCTCCATGGAAATTTGAACATAATATTAAAGAAAGGGTTAGCCAGTTCCATTGACAAGGATTACGCGTGTAAAAGACTGACATGACTGCGAAGCCGTGTTGACGTCGTTCTGGTTTACACCGAATAGGGCTTAGAAGAAGCATCTGTGCCAAAGTTCTGGACACATTCAGTGGACATTCATTGAGTGAATTCATGCACAAAATTGCAAAGGTTGGATGGATGGAGTTGGAGACAACAATAATTACAAACCTGTGGCTCAGATCAAAACATTGCATTGTGAAAGAGGAGGTCCGAAGATGATGTGCGGAGAGGAGCATAAAGCTGCCTGCTGACTAGTTCTGGTTCTGGATCTGGAGAGATGAGATCTATCTACGATGGCCATAATTTATTATTTACAGGAAAAGGCGTGTGAACAGGCTTGGACAGGGTCGAGGCGGGTGGGCAATGTGATCCTGTAAATCAAACATTTGTAGTTTGTTTATAGTAAAGCTGTCCTTTGTTCAATTGTTAGAAATAGAAAAACCTTGTAACGTTTTATGTACTTTGTAGTAGTTACAAGTTAATACTCTGTCTTCTTGTATGGATAAATACAATCTTTTGTAATGTGCATTCAATTGGAAAATGTTCATTCTCAGGCGTTTTACGAATCTACGATTTATTTACAATGACAGCGTAGCGTAGGTATCGTTATTTTTATTTTATTTTTTTATAAAGTTGGTTCGGCCCTAGAATTGCTATGTAAAACATTTAAGTTTGCATTCGGCAGTCAAATCTATGGATTATTGTATCATCAGTTTAAAAGTTTATATACGAGTAAATAAACGGACATTTCCTACCCTGAATTTTCCCTACCCGGAAATTTCCTACCCACCACCAGGACATTTCTTACCCGTTACTAATGTAGAAATAAAATTCTGCAGTTATAGTGAGAGAAAGGTATTTATTATTTTCCGAGTAAGTCTATATTATTTAAACCAGGTCTCCTTATAATAAAATAAATGAGTTTGGGCGATACTTACTTTTCTTTACATGTGTAGGAAATGTGCGGTTAGGAAATGTTTGAGTTGGAATAGTCCGGGTACGAAATTTCCATATAGAACATGTCCTACAACCGTAATAAAATCCACAAATAATATCCACAAAGTCTCCGGCTACACCCCATTCGGCTTTAGAAGCTAAAGTTGCATACCTAACGACATAGGTAGCTACATAGTACAATGACCGGTTACAGAAAAATCTAAATTGCGTTAAAATGAAGAAAACACTTGAAAAAATCACTTTAAACGATTTAAGGAGTCGATTAAATAATTATTTGTTTCTATTGTACACTGTATCCAAGTAATGGACATACGTACGGAGGCGACAGAAGACTTCAATATCATATTCCCTCGTCTTATTTTGAAGATGAGATGAAGATCCCGTTTAGTTTTGTTTGTGTCTTTGTAATGATAATGTAAATGTGACAAAAGGGACAACCCTGGGCAATGCCAGAGTCATGTATGACCCTCCATAATTAACTTATTTATGTAGGTAAGTAGGTAGGTACTTATTTGTATTTATTAAACATGGATTTGTAGATAGTATTAATTTGCTAACTCATTTTTGCCTTTTGGTTTTGGTTTACCATTTAGAGTCATGTGGGTCTTTATTCGTTGGGTGGTCGTTAAATTCAGTTCCAGTTCCAAGGGAGAAGGTGTGTTCCAGCTTGTTTAATGGTTTTCCTGTCCTTTGCGCCCGTCGATGTGTCGTACTTCGTACCTACTTCTGATTCGGATGAAGCATGTGTGTAAACATGCTCATGGATTTGACTGATGAATATAGTAACTCTTTAACCGTGTGTCTCTGTATTCATAGTGTTTAGTGTTTTTGGTGACAGTGCGACGGATGGGGTGTGAGATGAAGTGTTGATTTGAGTGCCTTTATGAGATTTGATCTGTATACACAACACAGGAGACAATAATAAGAGGGAAATACATATTGACAGTTCTAGTTTCTAGTAGGTATAGGGAAATCGGATCACTAATTGTACACGAGTGTTGTTGCATTAACTTCTGACTCTGACTTTTGTTTGCCATCATGGTTTGACTTTTGGTTCGGGCTACAAGTTGCCACGTAAGTCAAGTAATGTGTAAGTATAGATGGGCCGAGATGTCGAATGTCGAGAGAAAATGGAACGTGCGTAGGGTTAATGGATTATTATTAATAATCAGAATTTCACCTCTCTGACATTTAATACGATTTCAAGTTGATGTCGTGCAGTCCCAGTTGTCCCAGTCGTCGTCCCTTTGTCTGTCCTTGCAATCTTCTTATTTACTTTTGTTGGGGGTATATTAGTATGTATATAGTGATAGATGTAACACGTTTAATCACTCCATCTCCATCCTTTTTAAAATGAACACATAATATTATAGTGTGTACAACAATTACAATAGTTATTTGCTCTTTGTAGAATATTTCTAAATTCACAAAGATTGTAGATACAGCTGCTGGACGGACTAACTCCTGGCTACTGTCAGACTATAAGGACATTATGATTTGGGCTACATAATGTCTGCTATAGACAGTGTAATAATAACACAGTAGCATCTGTATACATAGAAATATAAATGCTCGTAGATGCTTTATTTAATTATGATGCATAACGCGAAGTAAATGGGGAAATAAGTGTGTAGTAGTAAAAACAAATTTAGCTTCATCAGTTGATCATATTATGTTTGTTTTATTTTATATTTTGTAACGATTAAATTAAATGATACAGAATTTTAATAATATTTACATATGGTACTAAAATTTAACATTAAAAACTATTAAACGCAAATTAAATTTTTATCGTTGGCAGTATACATGGAATAGGGAGGAGGGGAGGCGGAGCGACTAAACTACTGCAAATCTGTGGTTCATACCCTACGTCTTATACATATGGATAAACATATATGGACTAGCAAGCACAAAATCTACATTGAACACAGAGACTTTTCCACGTAGTTTTATTATAACATGTAGTAGTATATATATACCAGGTGGGCTACTTAACTTCTTCTTTTTCTAACTGGCTATATAATATCTACATTTATGAACCTATTTCTAAGAAAACATTGCTTTATTTTGGCATATTTGTTATTGAAATAAGTTCATAAATAAAATGTAGATATTACAACCAGTTAAAAAAAGTAAAGTGACTCCCACTCTGTAGTATAACGCTTATCATATTGCTCTTGCCAATGATGATTATGATTAAATCGGGAATGAATGATTCATAATTTGATTTCAACAAAAATTTACATACCCTTCTATACATGTAACTACAAATGTACTATATATACGTATAGCATGGACACCAATCACATATCGTATTATCGTATGTACTAAATCGTATAGTTATTACACTACTTACGTATATGAATAATTTACATATGCTATTTAAAATTAAACATTCAGTAATTGCTAGAGATGATGTATATCAGTTTGAATAAGAATTCAGATGATTCCCCAAATTTCAAAATATTCAAATAATTCTCATAGAAAGTTCACTTTTTGTTTTCTACTTTTCAGTACACTGTACTACAGATACTACAACAAAAGTGCTAACGACTATACCTACTTATTCACTTAGATCATCCGAGAAATCAGAGCTATGGTGTCTATGCTTTATTTTGGGATTGTGGACTTCTCTATCCCTGTCCCTGTCCGTGATGGATAATGGTAGGAGCGGAGGACTTGGGGTCAAGGTGGTTTGTTGTTGTTGGGCATTATGATTCGGATGGAGAAGGAGATGGGGTGGGGATCTTATATGGCAATTTGTTAAATGGTGATGATGATGATGATGATGGAATTGGTGATGAGGGGGTGGTGGGGGGGATGAGCCGATTGATGATGGGGATATTTTCCCTCCTTCGATGAGAGGTCCAGCTGTGGATGCGAGTGTGATGCTTCCTTTATTTAAACTCAAACCGGAATTGCTTCCAAGTGAGGATTTCATTTCAGAATCTTCTTGAAGCCGACGAAGACGCTCTTGGTCCTCTCGTTTTTGTTTCCTCCATTTTGCTCGACGGTTCTTGAACCAAACCTGTAAAAAATAGGCATAAATTTCAGAATTTTGCTCCATTACAAGTTATAGTGTACTTATAGTGAACTATTTAAACTTATTTATATTAAAAATCATTATCAAATTTTGAAGTTCTACTGGTGCTCTTTAAGTTTTGAGCTACAGGTGTATTCGGGGATTTTCTAGTATAATAATATTGCCCCTAAAAACATTTTGCAGGAAGTATGTACATAGAAAACAGGGATCGAAAGATATTTAATATTTTTTATTTTATGTTTGTGAAACTGTCGTCCTATCCATGTAGGTAATTTTGTTTGTACGTATACTCACTCGTTGGCGTTAGCGTGAGCGTAAGGAACTTTATTATTCCACATGCCTGAGCACTTACATTTTGAATTTCGATTTCAGATTGTATGAGGGACACAATGCAGTGGAAAGTCTATAGAGAATAGTACAAAATATATGTATGAAAAATAGACGAATAGCTCGAATAGAATGTATGCGCAAGATATTTGAATTGTGAGATAGTTATTATGAGCTGAAGCTATATGAATCTGGCTGGATGATAAGAAAAAAAAAGAAAAACTATGTCGGGTGCGCTCATCCCTGAATTTCCCAAACATGGAGTAGCAAAACTCAAACTCATAATATGATATCATGTGTGTTACATTGTACCCTGTCTGTCTGTCTATAGTTTTACCAACACCGACTTAGCAACTTATAGTATAGAGTGGATAGAGAGAATTGAGATTTCATAACATGTCAATATTGTACAAGTAGCTTTATAGCTTTATTGCTTTGATCTAATGAAATAAAGTAAAGCTCAGAGGAGCGAGAGAGTGATGGCCATGATTTTCTCCAACTGAGAAAAGTGAGCACATGATTGTGTCTATTCCTGTCTCTAACTCGTACAAAAGTAAAATTATGAGTTATGAGTATAGTAGAGGACAAGTCAAACTCAAAAGGATGCTCCAGAGCATAATTATAATTATAACTAGCAAGTGTATAACAACTATATGTATTTGCATTGCGAACAGGTCCACCTGTAGACATGTGTGGATGTGCTCTTGATTCCTCTTAAATAGCAAAATCTTTGATCTAGTCTCCAATCCCTCAACCAGAAAATGTGGTCTTAATTATCAACATGACGATGTCTAGAGTCTAGAGTAGGAGACTAGGCGGCACCCAAGGTAAATGCAGTGTACCGGAACCGGTCCCGGTACCGGGTACCCCTGTCGTAGTCGTGTATAGTCCTAATCGCAGAGACAAAGAGGAATTCTCAATCGCTTTTCCATTTTTGTCCTTAGAGATAATAATTATTCCTGACGTCCTCTAGCTGCTTATTCCGATAAGTGTACTCAACCATTAGCACACATTTTCTCGATTTTTCCATGTCTTGAAATATGATTTCAATGTACCTACCCATGCTTATATAAACATATCTTTGATAATTTATACAAATTGACAAATTTTTAGATTTCAATTCTTTGAACAGAAAAATATAAAAAACGAAAAATACATGGGGAAACAATATCAAAGTCAAGTTTTTACAATATTCAAGTTACTTATTGCAATTTCGTTGATTACAATATTGTACAATGGAAAATGTGCGGGGTCTCAAAGAAAGCTCTTGAATTTTTATAACTAAAAGGAAAAACCGGAAGCATAGAAATCAGAACAGAACAGAACCGAAATATCAGAAATAGTCAAGTCCATAGCATAAAATGAAATGAACAATGTAACTTAATAAACAATTATTCTAAATTCCAGAACAAAAACCAGCGTAGGGAAACCCGCACGCAGCGGACTCCAAAACAGAGTTTTCCACTCAATCAAAATGCAATTATTAAATGCGTAAGCGGTGAAGCTGAAGGGATTGTTGATGTCGTAGTAAGTAGCTGTCTCGTAGGGTTTGAGTCAAGGCTGCCTCTGCGTGTATAGAATAGATTGATGGAAAGAAATAATAAAGTCTGGAAAAGACGATCGAGTTATTATGGAATATAAATTCAATCTGTTTGACGTGTGTATTCGCTCCTTCTTGTCTCTCTTCCCGTGGGTGTGGATTGTGCGTATCATGTCATGCGATTCTCAATAATCTTTTAGCCTCACTCAAAATGAAACTGGTGGCTGTGTGTACTCAGTATACTGTAGTGTTGTATAGTGGTATTCAGCAATCACTCATTGAATATACGGTATATAGACGCAATTATTACATTATAATGGGCCAGTGCCTATATGTTCTTTTGACTGCCGACCGTATGCCTGCCTGTGTGTTTGCCTGCCTGTAGTCTGTGTGGCCACTTGAAGCTCCACTCAGAATGAAAAGTCAAGTGCCTCCTGTTTTGGGTTAATTTTCTACAGATAATAGTATTCCCTCGTGTTAATACATATGTATAATGGACATATTTCGTGGCCTACAGGGACTGTAAGTAGGTAGACTCAACACTCACAGCTCAGCATCCACATCCATCCACCATCCAACCCCTCATCAATTGTATGTTGATACGAAATGGAAGATCTATAGGCCATAGGCTATGGGAGTATGGAAGCGATCAACTCAATTTAATGGTTTGGGTGGTGCGTTGCGTTGGTCCGTCGGTTTCGGTTTCGGTTTCGGTCTCGGTCGGTTTTGATTTTGGCTCTGCTCTGTAATGTGCTGTGATCTGTAGTGAAGTGTGTATAGCGACAGCAATAGATAGGTATACAGAGTCGTGGAGCATTGTTTGATGGTTGGTTGGAAAGGAAGAATAGGGAAGGCGTGATCGGGGTCGGGGTCGGGATGAGTATATAGAATAGAGATCAGTTTGATTATTCTCATCCTCATGATTTTCAGGGCGGATGATCCCATTCCATTCCATAATATTATGTCTTATGTCAAAACTATACATTTAATTATACAATCATTCCGTCTTCATCATTCTTTCATTCTTTTTGCATAATAACATATTGTCATAACCATTGCCATCCCCTCCTCCTTCTTCCTTCCTACTTCCTATTCAACGTCAACGCACAATTTAATTGTTCAAAAACTGAGCATTTTGTGTGAAAGTCTCCACTTCATTTAAGACATTGCGCATTGATTTGAATTTTCTATGAATAACTCGATTAGAATCTTCACAACAGAACGTCACTCAGCACTACTATAAATCTGTTTGAAAATAATACTTCAATATTGCAAGGAGCAGTTCTGACTTCTGACCGACGCTATACACACACACGCACTGGTGCTGGTGCCTGGAAATGTACTGGTCTGCATAAGAAGAATGGAAGCACAGACGCCGTCTTTGTTCTTGTGACTATATAGTGTTTGAAATTAGTAGCTAATGATAATAATAAGATAATGCATAAAATAGTTGAGCATCAAACCATATAGTTAGAAACTTACAGAAGGGTAGGATAGTCAAAGATTTAATTAGTCACGTCAAAGTTTGTTTGTTAGCTTTCACTGACTGACTGAGTCGGAACTGAGGATAAGAAGAAAGAGAGTACCTACATACTACACGTAGGTAGGTACCTACCTACGTTGGAATCTGAATAATAATTAGTAGGGGCATTATAGTATAACAAAAGAGGCATGAGCTAATGAATGAGCCAAAGAACAAGCTTTTAGAACAAAGCAATAAATATAGTTAGTACTACTGTACATGGCATTATAGGTTTGACAATATACTTCGTATATCTGTATTCGTAAAAAGTAACTATACAAGAAAGGAAAAATAACTTTACAGTTTATAGTAGAAAATACGGCTGCTGCGATGGAAACTTAGTTTTGTCTTTTTTTTTAATATTTCGTTTCAGTCGTTCTCGTTCTCTCTCTTGTTGTTCCGAGAGAGAGAGAGAGAAAGAAAAGAGTATAAAAACAATAGATGTGGATAAAACAATGGAATTGAATCAAGTGTGCTTCTAACCATATGATTATATCAAGTGATTCCATCTTTTGCCTTTACATAATGGCACACACTTACATAGTAGATACTTAGAAAGGAGTAGATATGTACGTTCGGCTATGGTCCTATACTATTAATGTTGAGCCTAAGTACATAACTGACATAATATAATGGTAAATGGTGAACAGAAGGATTTTTGAGTTTCTCGGAAATTATTAACATGGGGCTCGGGGGGGAAATTGTAATTTAATGTGAAGTCTGTGTAATGATAACAGAAATGGACTATATGTAACTATACATGCAGCTATCGTCCATTTTACATACGATGGAGTGTGTAACTAAAATGTATAGTAATATCGTCATTACTCCTGTACTATATCCTCTTACTTTTAGAGTTCAGCACACATACGTAGTGCTCGCACTTTTCCTATATACCGTTTTTGTACAAGTTTAAATGGCTGTATAATACACACTATATGAAGATAATTTTGGCAAAATGGGATAAGTGGATATGCTTCCTCCACTGGACTTAGGCCGTTTTGACAAAAAGGTTTTTCATATCTATACCTATTATAATTATATAATGCATTTATATATATGTGTGTGTGTGTTTGGAATTGGAATGTTTGGTTTTTAGTTTGCCGGCCTACTGCGGCAGATTATTCTATTACCGAGTATCAACATTGCCCTTAATTTTGTTTGCTATGAAAACATTGGCGAGGGGATAGAAGGTAAATTCAAGAGATTTCTCATTTTTATTTTCATAGTCTATGTAATATATCATACCTATATCTCTCCTCCCTATATATCTACTTGCTTATAATTTTGGTCCTGGCTTTTATTATTCGATATAATTTACTTCCTTAAATATGACGTACTGTACACTATCAAAAAGTAGGAAGACGAACTACGAAGCTCTACCATAATACCAGCACAGCCATAAACTGCTACATATATGTCTTATATTTTGTAAATTATACTGGATTGGAATATGGATGGATGCTATGGATGAATTGAGTTTTTTAGAGGAATGGTACAGGGAGTTTCTTTTTAGTATCAGGACACTGTATTATCAACTGTTGGCGAATGTATGGATGGCAAAAGAGTCGGCTCTTTGGGATTGGAAGGATTGGAATAATAATAAAAAAGTTTTTTCTTCTTGATTTATGTAGCTCCAGCTCGTGTGTCTCCTCGTTCTTTTCCATACTTCTGTATGAATTACATGGTCGAATCGGGCTCAAGTCTAATTCCAAGTCGAGCCTTCTTGTTCCAGAGACGGGGCTCTGCCAGTATTTCAAATACCTACCTAACTACCCACTTTTGAACTGTGTAGCTATACCGAGCAAAAGTAAAAGGAAAGCAGAGGAGAGAAGAAAAGACAAAAGACTGAATGGCATAATAAGATTTAAAGCGAGAGGGGTAGTATTTGGACTTGATACGGGATACAGAAGTATACTAGACTAAACTGTATAAAATAACAAGGTCCGTTCCGGATGATTCACTCACCTCAACCCGTTCCTCTTTCAAATCTGTCTTTAAAGCTAGTTGCTCCCGGAGAACGACGTCAGGGTAGTGAGTCTTCCCGAATGTTGCTTCTAACTGCTCAAGCTGCTCCTCCGTAAAGATTGTTCTACACAAACAATTCAAAAACAAATCATGGCTCAATCAAAACAAATAATTTCAGCAAAGTCGACATCAAAATCTTAATATAGAGATGCAATAATTTTATTTGCGGACTATTCACATTTTGTATAATGATTTAGAATAAAACTGAAATTAAATATTTATTATTAACAAAAAAAGTTTTATAGATGAGGCTTATTGAGTTCCAGTTTAAGTGATCGTTATTAAAGTGTCGACTGCATTGCAATGGTACTTTTAGACACTGGCATTGAGAGAACTTAACTAAATATAAGTTTCTTTATATGTACCCGCAGTATAATACATAGGAAACATAAATAGCATAATAGTGTAGTAATTAATACAGTAAAAGTATTTAATATTTCGGAGTTGAGGTTACAAAATTCGAAGCTGCTGGAACTTTTCATCATTCATGAACGTTTCCAAATGTTTTCTCTGGATTCGTGAATTTATTAGTAATGTGGTGTGTATGAAAATTTTGTAGGCTTCCTGTAAAATTTTAGGTAACATTCAGATTCTAATTTCAGTAATTTCCTGGCGTTTGTATTTATTATCATGTATAAGTATATGGTTCACTTTAATACTGATATTGCTTTTAGTTGATCCCAAAAGCTACGTATTACATTACAAAATGTGGATTATGCTCGTACGTAGGTGTCATGAACACTTGTTTAGCGATACCGATCTTGTTTGTCAGATTCAGGAATTTTCTGGAAGGTATTTCATATTATAATGTGTATGCTTACTATTAGGTACATAAACGTATATACCTGTGCATACACTTTATAACCTTTTAAAACAAATTAAGAGTCAGTCTCAAATCAAGTACTTACTTACTCACGCCAATAAAATTGTATGAGGAGAAATTTCCAGAGAATCATTTTGTCGTTTCGAATTTTCGATTAAAGTGTAGTCAGAGACGGGAAAGGACGAAATATGGAAAGCTCCATTATGTGATTATGTAAGCAGCTTTGTTATTATTATGTTTGAATTTTATTTTGTTACTAATTTAATTTAGAAGCAATGCTGCTCGTGGGAGGTAAACATCACGACATCACCATTACTGCTCACGTGGAACGCTCTCCCTATTCTACATTTTTAATTGCTATGTCCCACCCAAACAATACCTGCATAAACCACTAAAATTAAGAGTCAAGCCTGGTATGTATTAGATTCGTTCTAATTTTAGCTTACGGGCCCAATTGTTTGAAAAAATAACAAGACTCGCAATAAATTTGTTATTAAATTTTCTAGTCGCATTTTTATCATTTCAAGATTATTTGCCATCAGTTTATATAAGTTCATATTATATTATGTAAAACCAGTGTCTCAGAACGAATCTACACCACGCCATTTTTTAAACATGGAATTTAACGGGAAAATCAGATTTTTTTGAGAATGGTCATGCAAATAAGCAAAACCAAGAGGATTTAAACAAACCTGATTTGCGGAGCCTAAACCCTATTAAATTCTCTACAAAATAGCGTAAAATTATTTATGTGGTCACCTACTTTATTCTATATTGTGAAGATAATTCAATGAACGTTATTTCCACACTACGATTTTGAAATCCGCGCAGATTTGAGTATTTTCATGACCATGCACTAAAAAAGTCATGACTTTCCAATTTTTAACTCCACTAAAAATAAATTGACATGGCGTGTTAGGCTGGATTGTAAAACCTTACAACACATATGCTAGTTTCATCATATCCGTGCAGTGAATTGTACACGTAAAAACAATTCTTTCTTCAATGCTATTTGTATACCAAAAACATTCTTAAAATATTCTAAATTGACCTACTGATATTTCAACAGCAAAAATAATTGTGTATTACAATACCGCAGATTAAAAATGGAATTTGGGATAGGGTTGAGCCGCCAATGTGTCTGGCAGGACTGAAATAAGTATTAAATCCTCTTCGCAGGATTTGATGGTAGCTATTTAACTTTAAGGAATACCACTGCACTAATACCACACATAGACGTACAGAGGGACGGATCATTACACTCGTTGCTTTAAAAACTTTTCTGGAAATTGAAGCTTTCCACGTCGTTGTTGGATTAAGACGACTGGACTGGAATGTTTTGTTTCAGACGGGACAGGCTGGTCGGCCCAGACTGCTTGGCACCGGCCAGTCGGCGGTCTCTTTCATCCATATGTCTGTCCCTAATACTCTAGGCTAAAATTGCGTACTAACCTTTCGTCGATGCAATTACAATATTTTATTTTTTACTTTGAATTCCCTATCAAGGTTCTCAAAATTCATAAGAAATGGTCATAACAATAATTTTGTATGTCATCTGCATTTTGTAGATAACAACAATTAACCCAACTTTTTTACATTGGTTAACACGTTCATGCGAGGTGCATTGACTTCAAGAAGTCTTTGTATTAGAAATACAGAGTATTAGAAATGTGGTCAAGTTTGAGGCACAAGTGCAACTAAATCCTGCAGTAGTGAGTTTTTTTATTAAAGTATGGATGGCTACATACATTATAGGTATATATAGGTATAGGTATTCATATTCTGTGTAATGGGTAATGCCCGAAATCACATCGTATTTTGTAAATAAATTCAATTCAATTCAATATATAATACATTCTAAAGAAAATTGTAGGTCCGATAATATAATTTAAATTTAAATTTGCATTTGGCTTCTGTATGTAACTATTGAGTTGTTGGAACCCATCTGTTTAACTTGTAAAAAGAGTCGGAATGAATCTACCTATTTGAGTATACGCTAATCTACATACACAACTTGTAAGTTTATCATTTAATTACCTGTGTCGTCTTTTCCTCTTTGGTGTCGGTCCAAGTGCGGATCCAGAGAGTGCGGATGAATTTAATAGTGATTGTGCTGAGACTGAACTACCGGCAGCTAATCCATGTGGGAAGTAATGGCCATACAATCCAGGATAAGATGCTAAAATTAAAATCATAATAAATATATGTACTATGTAATACGATATGTAGTAGTAACATGATACTTTCAATAATTTAATCAAGAAATTACTGTGGAAATCCTTAAGTTTAGATTACTAATACAAAGCTTCAAATTTTTACCTCCCCTTGCTACGCCCTTCAATTAATTCAATTTATTAGTTTTGTCAAGATTCTAGATAATTCCTTTAATTACTATTTGTAGCTCTATGTATGCACTTCCCTACCGTACCTCTTTTCATCCGTAAATTTCCCATGTAATCCATTCATTTTGTAATAATCAATATGAGTTGCGAACGAAAATGACAGGATTTTAGATTTATTTAATTTATTTATGGTTTATTTTGAATTACGATGGCTAATACGGTCATTAATCTACGTGAAACTCTCAAGCTCTCCCATCTAAATCTCCTTTCAAAGCTGTAACTTTAATTGCGTTGTCTGGGTGTATTTCCATACCCATCAAAATGTGTTTGGCTTGGGATTTGTCATTGAAGCCTTATGAGTGACTTTAACGTGATTACCCTGTCACTGCTCTGGGTTTGGCTCTGGCTCTGACTTCAGCGTTGCGTTGGCGGTATCATATTATTTACACTTACACGCAGAAATTAAAGTAGCTTTACACTTTTGTCTTTGTCCTATTTACTTTCCAATATCTTTTTTGTATCTTGTTATAACACCCTATATGTTAAACTATGCTGCTAACATTATACACGGACGGAGGGTTCTCAATCCGCCACCGTGCCGTGTGGGCATATTATTTTTGGAAAGCTTATTAGCGTCTACGTGACACATTTTTTTACAGCAGTTTCTGCACTTGAGCTATATTGTATTAGTAGGTGCCACATATAAAGTATCTGCTATATTGGTGTACTATATATTATGTGTTTAAGCTTGAATATAAAAAGTTGCCTTTTCTACTTTCTACAGTATTACCCCAGTCTCTGCCTTTCTATCACATTTATAAATACATAAGTAATCTTACATTAGAAAAGTTTGAGTATTTTTTAATTCATTTTTCATTGTTTTCCAAGATGCGATAAATTAGAGCTTACCAAGAAATTCGGCTGCGGCCTGATTGGGTAGAAAAGCGGGATGATGAAGAAATTGCAAATGTGAGAAATTTGAAGGATTTGGAGCAGTTGAGCCCGGTGATGATTGATTCATGCTGACACACATGTTTTTCCCAGCAGCTCGAAGTTGTAAAACTGACGAATTTAAATCAGCATCTCGCCCTCTTCCCCCACTTCCAGACTCACTCGAGCAGTTCCCATTTCCGCTCAGAATACTCTCAATGCTGAATGAATTCCGGGAATGATGACCTCGCAGACTGCCACCACTCAGACTCGTGGAACTGTCCGCTGCGGATGGGGATGAGGAGGAAGAGACCACCACGGCTGCTGTCACCCCGGTTTGTCCCGGTCCAGTTTGGGACGGCTGTGGGGGTAGTGGTGGGGAGGGGATGGTCGAGAAATGACGAAACTGAACTGGGGTTAAATATGGGAAAATCGGGAAACAAGGTAAATTGGACATTGTTGACTGGATATAAAACAATAAGTATTATATTCCTTCCGCCTTTGTCACGTATAGATAATTTAAACACGAGGATCCTCCAATTTCAAATGTGTGTAAGAATCGGAAATGTAATTAAAAACCGAACAGCTAAAATTTAACTTTTGAAACTAAAGTTGAGTTAGTTTCCAGTTCCAGTTCCAGTGACCAACCACTGACGTCAATCTCTGTAATAGCCAGATTTACTTAGTAATTTTATTTCCCAGAGTTATGTAGTATAAACGTCCTGCTCCTGCTTTAGATTTGTATGTCGTTTGATAGGAGATTAGCCAAGCCCGAGCTGGACTGTGGGGAACCTGGAGGATGTGTTCAAGCGAAGAGGATGTGAGAAACTGAAACGTGGAGTGAAAATGTGGAGTGTGAAGGGTTCAGTCAGTCTCTTCCGTCTCACACAGTTCACGGATCCACGGATGCTGATACTACTAAAACTACTTGGCTGGATCTGGATTTGGATTTTGGATTTGGGATGTAGACCCTACTCATAATAATAAAGCGTAGACTACGGTGGTGCGGTGGAGGTACGGCCGGGCGGTAAAGATACGTGGGGACGGTGTGAAAGATAATGGAAGGTGACAAAGTGAGAATAAGAGTTGAGAGTGGAAAACAATTTATTAAGAGGAAACTTTGTCACATACATGTGCTGTACTGTGTTCACTGGCATTGGTATGGTCCTCAGTCCTCAGGTAGTTGTGTCGCAAATAGGAGTGTGCGTGCTCCTACAGTATTTCATGCAGTACATATAGGGCCCCTTTTGTACCTGCCTTTCCCTTCCTACATTTCCCCATGTCCTGTCATCTGAAGTGGTTAAGTAATTATCCACATGCATAAATAATATCTGGATAGCTCAGTCTTATAAAGAGGATTAGGCATGTTGTAGCTCCATGTATAGCTGTAAATGTTGGTTTTTGAGTTCTTTAAAATAGTCAAATTGGTTCGGGCTGGAGCTGGAGCTGGAATGAAAATAAGTGAGAATAATATACTATATAGCTGAGTAGGTATATCTGTGTGTGTGTGTAATAGTTTTTGGCTGGAACTGGAGCTGGAGACTGGAGATACATGCTGTATTTGGATGGAGTTGGAATAGGTTGAGAATTCAGCTGGGTTGGCCTCGTAGCTCAGCCTGGAGACTCCCACAGTTCCCACTCAACTTTCGGATTCGTTCCCATACCAAACCAATCATAGTCCCTCTCTTTCTAGTATCTTCCACATTCTACATAACATTACTCACGTCCTTTCCCATGTTATCTGTACTGTCCTCCTCTCTCATCCACTCTTCTTTCCATTCCGCAGATAGTCACATTCTGACACACGCAACACCCAACACCCAGCAGAGCCCAAGACCATAAGATCAGTTTGAATCCCAGGGAAGTTCAGTTGATCTGTATCATCTAGAGAACAGCAGAGAAGCAGATACTATCTCATCTTCTCTGGCTCCTGTTTCTTCTGTACAGTAGTTAGCTAGCACTCTAATATTATAATTAAAAGATCATGCTATAAACACCTCACACACGCTTGTGAGCTGTGAGCTACCTACCGTCCTCTAAATTATATACCGTGGTACCCACTTAAAGTTTCGATGAGGCAAAACAAGGGAAATTTTTATAAAAACTGTCTGCAAGTGTAGCTACATAGTATTATATAGCCTGGTTGGAGTGCTGCGTACATGTAAAAATTATGGTTTTTAAATGGGATGTATACTGTCATAATGTGTAGTATTCATTGGTTTTGCAGGTATCTTTTAAAATATATCTTTATGATGAAAGACATGAAGCACTAACAAACTAATCAAAGGTTTTTTTTGTTAATTTTTACTGGGATTTGGGATAAAATGATTTTATTATTTTATTAGGATGTTAGTCGAAGTGTAAGCTTTTGTAGCATTCATGACTTGCTTAAAAGTTTAGCACATTAAAAGTTTGGATTGTAAATAGAATTAATAAAATTTGAATTTTTTAAGAGAGAAATTTAACACTATTAATTTGGACAACTGTACGTTCTGTTCCTGTGATCTATCTATCTGCCACTGTCGGGATCGGGATACGCCAAACAAACTAAATAGCAGTATCACAAACTGTGTGAATACATTGAAAATGGACTATATGGACTGAAAATATTAAGTATTTTGTATGGATCAATGCAATGTATTGATGTGACACTCTTTGAAATTGATTTTTGGGCTGTGCGGAGCCTGAGGGGCCGGTATGTTGAGGGGAAAAGGTATTATATTTTTATGATGAGACCCAGTAATGATTGTGATAATTCGATGAAGTGAAAAACATGTGTCAGTTTGACATTAGCTACATTTGTTGTTCATTGTTATTGTCATTGTCGTCTTGAATTGATCTATTGTCACTTTAATCTTTGCGGTGTCATGCTAGACTTCATGTCCACGACCAGTACATACTACTTACACCACGCTACCGATCGAGATCCCATGAGGGTCAGGACCTATAAACCATAGCACCTATATCTGTGTGTATATAGGATGTATAAACATGCAGAGAGATACACGAGAGTATCATCTCTAACTCTGCTAAAAGTCTCTTTTGCTCTGTTTCTCTGATTCATCCTCTGTTCAGTTGTCTTGACTGTCTTCAATCTTATGTCCATAGTTGGAGTTGAAGTTATAAGGATTTGCTTCTGTAAAACACCGCCTTGATCGCTTATTACTACAGTAATTTATATAGGCTTCACATTATACATTTTCTTATTTATACTAAAATGCGGGCACATGGCTTGGAATTATAATAATGATACTAGTACATAAATTACAAGCATTCAAAAGCACCTACATAGGTACATGATATATACATATGTATCTATTTAATTTTCTTTTTCACAATGCAGAGCAAGCTAAGCACGACTGGCTATCTGTATCCCATGTTGTAATCTAAAGGAAGAATAGAATGATTTGTCAGCCCGTTTCCACTGATGCATTGTTGTGTTCTATTATGTGTATTTTTGCATTACTTGACAGATTGATACGTTTGCGGTGTGGTCGCATATCTTATTTCTGTACCAGTTTCTTCTCCGCTTGTATTGAAATGAATAGCGGCGGGTAACTCCTAAGGAGAAGAATTAGGAAGGAACAAAAAGAAGATGCTACTTTGCTGACTGAATCCATCCTTTTATGTTTGGTATTAGTAGTATCTACTTAACTCTACAGTCACCCTACCCGCACATATGCGTATCTAGTCAGTAAAAATATTTAATATGGAGATAGGTAGGATTTGGTACTTGGAGCTTATTGTAATATAGGCTGTAGGTTGAATGCAATACAAATACAAAGTGCATAGGTCAAAGCACTGCACTAACAAGTACATACGTATGTAACATACACAATGACAAATTGTGAGTTAAAGTATCAACTGATAGATATCATAGCAGAATTTGTAAGTTTAAATCTCTGCTTGGTTCAGTTACGGATTCAAGGATGGATTGGATTTTGAATGGAATTGAAAGAATATAGAGTTGGAGATTATACTTTTACTTATATAGATCCTTATTCCCATATCCAACCAATCCACATTATTCACCACCAACACCGACCACCTACCGCAGCAGTATTTTTTGAATTTCCATCTCCATTTCAACATTTGCTTTAAACTTTTAACGCTATACCTACGTAGTGCAGCCTAATCTTCAACATTGAAGATGGACTATACTAATGTACATAGAATGTAGGTACCTAAATATATAAATTCCCCGTACCTCAGAATAGTAGTCAAAAGTTATTACGGGAATAGGTAATATCTGGATCACGATGATTCGGGATATTTTGGATTGCTAGTACCGGCACTGGTTACGGATCATTGAAAGGTTTCGGCGAAAACTAAAATCTTGCGCTTGTGTAAAAGTATATCCGTAGTTTCAGTAGTTTGTACGGATGACGGATAGATATTAAGTTATTATTACCCAGAATCCAGATATGCGTGAGTAGTACGTAATTATATCAATATGAAAAGAGTGGCACCGATAACAAGCATAGCACACGAAGGAATTTCCATGTATAATAAGAATTCTGAGATATATACTCCTGCTCTCTGGGATACAGATAGATATATATATGGATATTACAATATTATTATGTATTACGCTATGTTTCGCAGGGCTGAATATTGGATTGAATTTTCTGAGTATGATTATGATATTCTTTGGCTTCTATCTTTATTTTTGTCTTAGAAGTAGGGAAAAAAAATAATGCTCAGAATATTACGCTACGTAAGTATAGAGGCGCAAATCCATACGCCTACCTATACAGTATTCAGTTACGGGAGCAGTTTATTTGAAGGGTGAGGAGAAGTTTGGAGGTTGGGGAATCTCCTTTAAGTTTTTATTTCTGAAATCCATGTCTATAGCGCGGAGCGGAGACTGTTGAGTGTTTTGATTTGTATAGAATAAATATTGATATGCATAAGTTTGATGGGATTTATTTTCTCATGCCCCTGCCTGCATTCCATAATAATATGTGCTTATGCGTAGATTTACTTTTTCGGCTTCCTTGGGTACTTTACCGCTTTCACCTTATCCGCAAGTTCCAGTCCCAATCTCAATCCAATCCAATTTCCCGTTCAAAAACTTATCGCTTTAACTATTTAATGTTGTATCTCTGCTCTGCCTCTACATCCACACTCCACACGTCACGGCTAAAAGTTGTCTTGTCTACCACTCTTCAGATTCAGACTCAGTGTGCGAGCGTTCGCTTGACGGTGGAGTGAGCGATTGAAACTGAAACTGAACCGCAAGCAGTGTACAAATAATATGATGACTCTATGATTTGCTTGGGATTGATATTGAGGTCGTAGTTCTGTGCTAAGTAAGTACATTAAGGCAGCAGGCAGGGTATGTAAGGGATAGAGCATAAGTCTTGTGGGTAGATTACATACATAGGGAAGAAAGGGTTTAGTTTTGTACAAATAGTTGTATTGCTCATTTCCTTCCCCTCTTGTCTCCTGTTTTGATTCTCATCAAAGCTATATGTACGTGTACGAAATATTTATACAGATATACACATAAATGTATTACCCCAAAATATATATTTGCAAACAAGTTGGTAGGCAGCATAAAAGTTTACTTAGAGCACCGAATTCAAGTCTTTAATGAAGCACACAATGTGAGGTTTTCTACATGGCTTTATTAACGCTGCCTATATTTACATAATATGCATGTATTGTATTACATGCTTAAAAAATTAGATATTTTGATAGCTAATGGAAAATCCAGCTAATACGCCTACAAAAACACTAAAATCCCTCCAATTTTTATGTCACCATTTACCTCCTGCCGCCTGCTAGTTTTAATGCATTTCACATGTCTATATAAAGTCTAAACTCTAAACTCTGAAAAGTCGATGAGTTGTACAAGTAAGATATATATTTATGGGATTTACGGTATTTTGTAATTTAGACTTGAGCTAATTGCTTTATTAGAGAATTAAATCCAAACCAGATTACATTTAAATTCAATTTTGTTAATTCAACGCAGTTTACTGTTCACTCTACATTTCTTAGTCATTCTTAGGATTTCAAAATATAACTAAATTCTACGCTGACATCACTACTTTAAATTCATGTACAGTTTTTGGTTTTGGCCAGTTTCGCTTGGTTTGGATAGCTTGGATATTTGGATGGCTTGGCCAGGATCGCTTTTTATGGTTTACATACCTATAGCTACATGTACCATGTACGTACAGTACATCACAATTCAGAATAGAATAGATTTACTAACAAGGGAATGACGCAACATGATACACCAAGATTTCAAAGAGACCCATTTTAGAAAATCAGGCTACTTTTGAATAGGACAGATCCAAAATAATTCCAGTGCATTTAGCGTTGTTTGGTCACAGTGACCCAACAAAGTTTTTAAAAATTCAAATTTTGAAACTTTACCTCCCTATAACTTCTACATTTCTCATCCGATTTTGATAAAATTTTAGTTCTTCTAATCCTTAGCCAATTTTCAAAAAATTAATTTTAGGATTTTTGGAAATTCAAAATCTTTGATTTTTTTGAAAAATATTGTCATAAAATTTAGGCCCCAAAGATATTTTGTTTTGGTTTTTCAAAAAAGAATGAAAATTTTTGAACTTTACTTTTTAGAAAATTGACTAAGAATTATAAAAACTCAAATTTTATCGAAATCGGATAAAAACTGTGTTGAGTAGTAAAGTTTAAAAATTTGAATTTTTTTCGCAGCGGGTCACTGTGACCAAACAACGCAAAATGCACTCGAGATACTTTAGATCTTTGCTATTCAATAGTTGTCTGATTTTTTGCAATTGATCTCTATAAAATTTGGGTGCAACATGTCACGTCATTCCCTTGTAAGATTTTAAGGAAAAGTTCCCCCTTGGCACGATTAATCTAGTAAGATAATTAGCATAGCATACCATGTGCCTTGTTACACTGTTTCCACGTTGGCTGACCTCAGTAGGTCGTTCAAGCAAAATTAATTAAAAACCAAAAAACTGGTATCCCAATAGAATAGAATACAGAATTGGATTTCTCGAACAACTTTAAACACAATAATTGAACAAACTCAAACTTTGTGCCCATATAGTCTGACGCGTTAATTTTTACCAGATACTAGAAACGTCAACTATTATACCAGGGTAGGTATATTGCATTTAAAGCAGGCGTGCTTGGGAGAGCGGTTAGGACTGCAGAATGTAACGAAATTTACAGTCTCAGACCCGGCTTCAATCCTCGGCCCCTGCTAATCGTTTACGGCTCGGTGTTGTACGGTAAACGTCACTGGATGGTTGATTGAAACCCAATCTCCTTCGGTGCTCCTTAGTGACCACTACTTACTGTAGGGGCCTAGGGAATGAGACTCATCCTTTACTGTGGAGGAGGGGACGGGGATAGGTGAAAGGGTACAAAGACCGAGACGATCTAACGCGGTAGCCTCCTATTTCCTCACCCACAGTGGCTGGTTGAGTCTGGTTGTATGAACTCCGGTTAAATCGACCCAATAAATAAATTATTATTATTATTATTATATTGCATTTAATTGGCAGTTGGCAGAACCTGCTAACGTCTTGCCACTTGATTGATTGATAGATTGCAGCACCATCTCCTCATGAAACCATATCAGTTATCAAGAAACTGCGTTACTGTAAGTCTGGATTATATACTAGAGTGGCCCGAGCGAGACGCGGTGAATGGGCAGCTATTATTGGCATGAAAAAAGATAGGTTAGAATAGCAATCCACCTTAATGTGATCTTTAAACCCGTTTCAACGCAGTTTAAAACAGTTTCAACGCAGTTTAAAACCGTTTCAACGCCGTTTAAAACCGTTTGAACCCGTTTCAACACTGTTTAAAACAGTTTCAACGCCGTTTCAACGCCGTTTAAACCCGTTTCAACACTGTTTAAAACAGTTTCAACAGTGAGAGAGAAAATCTTCATTAAGTCACTGTTGCACAATTGCAATAGCCTTATTACAGCTCAGTATACAGTACAAAACTTTCTTAAATACGATTAAAACATTTTTATGAAAAATATGTAAGAATTAACCTCAAGTATATAAATGATGATTATAAATCCTAACGGATCCTTAGAGAGCAAACTTAAAATATCGTCCACTACTGTCGACGGAGTGCAAAACAATTTAGCCTAGCTTTTGAAAAGTTCGGTATGGATCCATGAGCTCCTATATAAGGACCTGTCACTTCTATTCTACGAAAATGCTATTTCTCCATCAAGTACTTTACGCAAGGTTCGTAAATTCCTTTTTTCTCCTTTTCGACTGCAACTGCTTGCTCCGCACTGTCCCCAAACTCAAATCGTACAGTATGATCCAAAATATATCCCATTTTAGAAGAAGGGCTGCATGCAATAATATCCACTCTCCTGGTTGAACCACTTTCAGCAAAACAATAGACTTCTTGCTCAACCACAAAACATTTTGTACTTTCAAGGCCCTTTAAAACCGTTACAACGCTGTTCTACGCCGTTTCAACGATCTTAAACACCGTTTGGATGCCGTTTAAAATCGTTTCAACGCCGTTTAAAACCATTTCAGCACTGTTCTGCCCCGTTTCAACTCTCTTTAACGTCGTTTCTACGCCGTTTAAAACTGTTCCAACGCTATTCAACGCCTTTACAACTCTGTTGTACGCCGTTCCAAAGCTGTTTCAACGCTGTTTTACACCATTTCAACCATATTAAACACAGTTTGAACGCCGCTTAAAACAATTTCAACACTGTTCTGCGCCGTTTCAACGCTGTTCTACGCCGTTTCAACGCTCCCTCTAACACCATTTAAACCAGTTTCAACGCTGTTCCACGCCGCTTTAACCCAATTTATAACCAGTTCAACACTGCTGCTCGCACTTTCAACCCCGTTTAAAACCGTTCCACGCCGTTAAAACCCCGTGTAAGCCCGTTTCAACGCCGTTTAAAACCGTTTCAACTCTGATGGATACCGTTTCAATGCCGTTTCAAACCGTTTCAACGCTGTTTAATGCCGTTCCAATTGGGATGGTTCATAAATGACGTCACTCAAGTTCCCAATCTTTTATTGGGATGTTCGATAAATAAGGCAGCCTTCTCTATTCTGCGCCATTTCAACGATCTTTAACATCGTTTCAACGCCGTTTAAAACTGTTCCAACGCTCTTTAACGCCGTTAAAAACTGTTCAAACGCTCTTCAACGCCGTTTAAAACTGTTTTAACACTGTTCAAACCCGTTTTAGCTCTGTTTTACGCCGTATCAACGCTCTTCTACGCCGTTTCAATCCAATTTATAACCGGTTCAACACTTACACGCTCTTTCAACACCGTTTAAAACCGTTCCACGCAGTTAAAACCCCGTTTAAGCCCGTTTCAACGCTGTTCTACGCCGTTTTAACGCTTTTGAATACCGTTTCAACGCCAGTTAAAACCGTTTCAACGCTGATGTTTACCGTTTCAAAGCCATTTAAAACCGTATCAACGCCGTTTAATGCCGTTCCAATTGGGATGGTCCATAAATGACGTCACCCAAGTTCCCAATCTTTTATTAATCATTGTTTTCCTGTGATCAATTCAATTTGCCGTAAGCTGCGCATATAATTCAAACCCACAGTTGAGCTTAATCATTTTATAAAATGGTCATGTCCGTCTGTTCGTTTGAAGCTGATAAATCGCCTTGTGACGCTGCTAAACAGTTCTAGTATTGTTTTTTGCCGTTTTAAAGTTGTTGAACGTTATACTCGATTACTTCACCATACCTGTTTGTGCGGTTTAACTTCGTTTAACGCCGCTTTAAGCTCATGTATTTCCGTTCAACGCCGCTTTAACACATTTTTCACGCTGATGAACGCAACTTCAATGGTAAATAAAAGAGCTTGAAGCTGCTTACGACACCCTTAACGCTGTATAGCAACGTGCAACGCCGCTTTAACGCTTTTGATATATTGTCAAGATAGTGATTGTAACTGAACACTGTCTGGACAGAGGCAGTGAAGGTTTTTATTCCGCATTCACTACACCATAAAAATATGTTAAAATTATATTTTCGATTGTTTTAGTGAAAGGTTGTAAATGGCCAAATCCTTGAACTGTCACACAGGGATGCTTCATAAATGTCAACCAAACTATCACTCTTTTAGCATCGCTTCACTCCCATGTCATCACTTTTGTTGGTCAGTAAATGATTTCAACCAAATTATAATTATTTAGTAGCATATTTAGTACCGCCCCGCTTCCATGTTATCGCTTTATCTCAGGGATGGTCCATACATGATGTCAACCAGCGGCGGATCCAGAGGGGGGGGGGGGCTAGGGGGCTTTAGCCCCCCCCCAGAAGGAGATTTTTTAACATTGCAGGGATACGAGCGGCCATTTTCAATATGGCGGCTTAACATTGTTAGCCCCCCCCAGAAAAAAATCCTGGATCCGCCGCTGATGTCAACTAAATTATTACATTTAGTACTATCCCACTTCCATTTCATCCCCTTAGCCCAGAGATGGTACACAAATGATGATATTCAAAGTACCACCCTTTTAGTACCGCCACACAATCCGGCTCTGTGGCCGAGGGGAGATTTTCTCTATCCTCGATAAACTCGGCGTTTCTTTTTGATCCGCTGAGCGAATCCTTAGCCGGTAGCGTATTTGCGTCTCGTTGCACAGAAGTTAGTGTAGTGGAAATGCTTGGTGGGGGGAGGTGTGTGAGAACTGTTTGTGCGCAACTAAGGGGAAGTAGTGTACGTTTCCGTTCATTCGTGTGTAGAGACGAAGACGGCGTGCTAATTGTGCCTCGCAGGCTAACAGCTATTTCTTCGTGCAGTAGCATAGTTGCAATACCATTCAGCAGACCATACATTGCGCCCTTCATTCTATAGCATCTGCTATTACTTTCACGCTGCGTCGATATACGGAATGTAATACGTGGGGCACTCAGGGTTGGGTGTACTCGTCTGCACTTCGGCTTGGTCTGGAAGTACATTCAAGTGCAAATACCTAGCACTGTAGCCCTCCGAAAGGGAAAGTGTTCATTGCTCCTGAAGAGGAGGATAATCTACCTAGACTGCAATCAGGTCGGCCGTGTCATAGCCACAATCCAATTATAATACATATGTATTACATATTAGTTCGTAAGATACCAGCTGTGCATTGTGACTGACTTCCTTCGGGAACGCTCCATAGGTGGTGTTAAGACATTCGTGTCGTTCATACCGAGGGGAAATGTTTGTTTACATTCACATGCTGGTACAGTAACTGCACTGGGTTATAGGTATATACCTGGAGAATCCGATAAGTGCTACATATGATGATGATGATGATGAGTACCGCCACACTCGCATTATAAAGGATGTCAACCAAGTTATATTTATTGTATTACTGCCTCACTCCCACTTTATCACTTACTGTTACTCACGAGGGAAGGGTCACAACCGGGGTATGCGAAATCACCCAATCTATTTTTTTCTGAAAAGAGCATGCAAAAAAAGGGGAGTAGCGTAAACCATATTTCAGAATGGCCATTTTTGGCGACCGGAATTTATGAAGACATTTTGCTAACGTTAATTAAATATACGCCGTATTTAAATATATTTCTAAGTCTTCAATTGCGTCTGCAGGCTACATTTCTCAACGAATTTTAAATAAATTTGAAGTTTTTTGATCGTTATAATTTTTTTCGAAAAGAAACTAGGATTTTGGAAATTTTAAAATTTTACATTTTTTTCTAAAAAGCGTTTAAAGGAGAATTCAAAAAAATCAATTATTGCTACATATTTAGACAAATGTTTTAAAACATTGATTTTTTCAACCCTGTACCTCCTTCAATTTTTATTCGAAAACGTCAGAGCTTTTTTTATCTTCATAATATTACCTAAAACGTAAATTCTGGGTTTCTACAAATCTCAAAAAATGTTTTTCTTGAAAAATCTAAATGTTACGTAATTTTTGGGTCTGGATCGTATTTGACCGTTGTTGCGATAATGCTCTACTCTTTTGTTGAAGTCAGTATTCGCTGTAAGCTCAGCATCTACTTCGGGTCCCTGTCCCCCCTTGTCTTCTGTGTTGTGTTTTGACGAGACATATTGTCTGTATAAAAAGTCGAGATAGCTGGGCAGGGCTGTTCAAGCAATTTTTTCTTATCCATGTAATCAAGTGCACACAGGCGGGGATTGGACAGCCCTACCCAAACCAAACTATCTCGACTTTATCCAGACAATCAGACAATAGGTAGCTGTTGTACACAAATAATGTGGGTACCGTGTATTCTATAATAATGCGCGGGTCTGAGAGGTCTCAGTTTGAATAGTACGCGGGGCTGCAATTATACGCGGGTCTGTTTTAGTACGCGGGTGGGGAGAAAGGAAAAAAGTGAAATTATTACGTTATTAAATTTTTATTTAAATTATCTGTTTTTGTTAAAATGTATTTGTAAATAGAATATCCGGTTTGATAATCTTGTTGTTTGAAAGGTTATGGCTGGTGAAAATAATTTTTTAAACCGGGAATTTGGACATTTTATTTAGTGCGCGGGTCTGTAATAGTACACGGGTCTGAGAGGTCCAAATTTGAATAGTACGCTGGGCAAACTATTATAGAATATACCGTACGTAAAGGCTCACTTATCAAAAGGAAGGAGGAGTAATTATAGCCCTTCATGCTAAAAATGTTGAAACCGAATACAACAGAAGAGTACAAACGCAATAAAGACACTCTGAGTAGGCTGAGTATTATCTTGAAAACTCGTGACACTGAGGATTTCGGACATAGAAAACCACAATATTACTACCACTTATTTAGTTTGGCGAATATTTCTACCATCAGTGACGACAATGCCTAAAGGCGTTATGCAAAGGGCTCGTGATTTATGTGATAAATTATGTCATTCCTACTCATTTTTTCAACGTGAATACAGAGCAGATATGTTACCTTGCCAGTACCAAATAAATGCAATGAATTGACGATTGACGGGGTTAGCGTGGTTATAAAATAGTATTGTACTATTTCCTCTGTAGCAGTGTCCTTTCTCTCTAAAATTTTATATCCTTTAGTACACGCTCTCTTGCCTGACCTAGCGAGTGATGTTTTTTAAAGGACAAACGCCAGGATTTTAAAAACTATCAAAGAAATAGGAACGTGAATTCTTAAAATAATACATCAGTAATAAGGTAATGCTTGAATCAGTATAATGACGGAAAATGAGATGGAATAATTCCTCAGGTGAGTCCTAGAATGATGAAATGTTGAGAGAAGGGAAAAGGATAGAAGTTCCCGAGGGCTGAATTACCAACTAAAATTATTACTTGAGGTCGGGCAAGGTGTGTGGTGTGCAATTCTACTTATAGATGTACTGACTATACACTATACTTCTGCTCTTTGCGTGTATACTTCTAATACTTAAGCTGTAAAAGAGTGACATACGCCATCCCATAATATGACACGGAGGCGTGTTAAGTTTGTTGAAAGTTTTCCTTTGAGGTGTTACAGTTAATAATGTTGTCGAATGTTTGGAAATTTTTTAGGATATTACACCGAAAAGAAAGTAAGTAAGTCGACAGACAGAAACACAGAGTTTATTTCCAGAAAAGCTAGAAAAGCTCGAAGGAAGTGATGAGAGAGAAGCCTTACTCTGTAGACAAGTTCCAGTGAGTGCTGAATGTGTGTGTGTGTAGAAGGATTGTGTTGTGTTTGATCCGCTTTGTTGCACTTTCTCGGGTTCCACTAGATGACAGATTTGTTTCAATCAGATTAACGACACATTAGCTTTATGAAACGAGTGAAAAGTTGACAGATTATAAAACCTCTCGCCCTATATCTTCCCACTTATACTTGTTCATACTTACCGAGGCTTAACTCACTACTCTATACTCCATATCCTAGATATAATAATATGTGTATATATGCACACAAATATAGTGATATTACACTCATCCACAGAAACAGTTTTACGCTACACATGCTGTTTATACATCCTATTCCTATTCCTATTCCTACTCGTTTTAAAGTATGTCTCTATATAACTCACATAGCGAAAGCAAATTCTCCAGCCCAAAGTGGGAAAACTCACCCGGAATCAAGGCGGACAATGGCATGGTAATATTATATAATAATACATGTGACCATAACTTACATAGTAGGTACCTCGTAAACTTCGTGCAATCTCATACACAGTTCTATAAATATTCTATAGATACATACATCAGTGGAAACTAGAAGTCCTACCCGGGTATTTAACCATCCCTGAAGCAGAATCCCATGGAGATACGTATAGGGTCACACAGGTATGTACTATGTACTCCCCATTGCTTTTGGAGGTTTTATCTATCATTACAATTACGTTTGAGGTTTGTTTTGTCGTCGGATCTAAGTCTGTGCCTAGATCTATTATTCTTGGATATGTACTTGGTCTACATACTGAGTCTCTATATAGTCTCTAGCTGCTTCGTGGAAATTCGTAGAAGGGACTAGTGTAGGGAACTATACATTTGTGAAATGATTACTCACTATATATGATGTTAGCAGCTACATATTAATATGTAATGTTTGTGTACTTAAGAGCTCAGAGGCTGGAGCTGGAGTTGGAAAATGCTCCTCAGGCTTAAAACATTTCCCAATGGATCTTCTTTTAATTAACTATATGGATTTGATATTAGTTCATAAAACAGAGACAGACACAGAGAATCAGAGAATAAGCGTAGCGGATTGGATGATGAAGACACACGAAAATAGAGTGAGAAAGGGCAATCATGGAGACAAAGAAAGGAAATAAATACTATAAGGGAATAGAACAAGAGATGGATAACTTTTTAAGCTGTCAGCTCAAACCTTACAAGGGTAACTTACTAAGTACAGGTTACATCTACAGAGCTATAACATTTGTATATACTGTATATACTAACTACGCTGTATGCACACTATTGCACACAAACACACGCACCATATGATTCTCTGCTTAAACCAGAAGTAAACCAAAGGCAAACACACTTTCAAAGATTTAATTACTTAAATCTACACTCTCCTCGGTTTCTTCTCAGCTTCGAACATAAGTTACAAAAAGGCTCAATTTAAAATTATTTTCACTTTGCTGTCGGATTTGGAATACCATGGCCAAAAAGCCAAATATTTTAAACATTCATATAAATATTAGTGAACATTCAACAATACATAGTAGAGCAGCACATAATTGGGATTCGAATGCTCTAATACGGATTATGCAGTGAAATTGATATATCAGCAAGCTATTTTATTCGAATTTGATTTAATTTAGCCAATTGTTAGCAAAACTGTATACATATTTTCAAAACTCCTGATTATATTTCACTATTAAATGTGCAGTAATGTTCTTACTTTGGATTCGCACACATCATGTGCATGCACAACTTGTGTAAGTTATGTTGACAAATTCTCATTCAACATTGTTCAGGTTCAGGGCTCACCGATTAGCAGAAGCAGAATCGATAAATAGACTCAAGGATTGTAGGCGGAATATGTGCGGGTGTAGACTGGGGATGAAATACGGTAATAAAAACTCCTATTTGATTTTAAAGGAAATGATACTCTAATGCATTATGCATTTACGAATAGATTCATATGATACAAAATTATTTGATATTGTATATTTTAATAATATGTGGTCTGAATTTGTGGCTTCCAGCTCCCTCAGCATCCCTCGAAGTCAGCTCAGCTGCACTTCAAGTTTTACTGGAGGATTTGGGAAGAAGGACGATTATTATTGTTACTAAGGATATGATGATTACTAGATGATAGGAATGAATTGGTAAAGCTCCCGAAGTAGTAGGCCTGCTGTAGGTGTAGCATTGTGATATCATTTAGCATACCCCTGCCCCTCACTGAGTACGTGCTAAATACGCAGAAGTACAGACTATTCACATATAGTAGTCATTGTAGGCATGTTCAGCACTCAACGGTATTTGCATTTAATAATAATGTGGGCATACTTTCCCGTAAAGCATTACTGGACTGACTATTTATTTTATGAGGGATGGAAAGCGGAGAAAAGTTGGGAGAAGGTTGATTTAAGCCTGGGAAAGGAGTTTGCTGAATAAACGATGGATCAATTATTGCCCCTCATTTGGATAATCATATACGAAAAGTTCTCTACAGCTTTTCCTACTTAACTTACTATCCAAAATCACAACCGGAGTGGCTCTCTTCCCCTGTAATATATTAAAAGCAAGAATCTCCTTAAATTGTATTATTATGTTCTAAAAACAGCAAACGTAAGAGACCTTAGTAGATACGTTAGATTATTACAACTCTTACTTTTACCTACTCCCTCAAAGATTAATCTAATCCTTTTGACAGACTTAGCTTATTTTATACTTAACTTAATAATAATAACTTTGAAGCACTGAACTCAATGATATTCATTTTGTGTGATTTTTTATTCCCAATTAAAAAACAACATGCAAGTACAAAAAATTTTGTAATTAATAAATTACCGACAGAGGTTACAATTATTATTAGTGTTTAATTGCGACCGGTGCCCTAATTGTCGAATCAGCGGCTATATATTTCATTAAACAAGTCCATGTATCGATGGAACAAACATTTATCTTTTATTTAAAACGTTCGACGTCCAATCTATTGATTCTGTCATTATGTATATGGGTTTCAAAACAGCTTAAAAAATTCAAACTTCAATTCAAACTGACAGCTGGCCAAAATTAGATATTCGCACTCTATGTAACAAGCTGTAATTAAGTAATTGCAATTTTAAATTCCACAAGTATTTTTTCTTGCTTACAAATCAGAAAAACAAGTCTTCTTAATGAAATTACAAAATTGGAATACAAATAATGACATCAATTGTACTTATTTATGTGAGATGAGCACATGTGATGATCTGTTTGGAATAAATAATAATATAAACATTGGTATAATTTATTACATAAAACTTGAATGATTATTGACTACTGATACATACAATACAATTAGACCAATACTAGTAGCATTTACTTTCATTTACGAATCGTACATGTATCTCAAATGTTCATGGTACGATCAACGTAATTGTTACATTAAAGCACATACATAGGTAACTTCAAATTGGTTACTGCTACTATTCAAATAATTTGTATTAACTACGATCTAAAATGCCATAGGCTGATTTAATAAATTGTAGCTAGCACCAGACTGTTTTTACTGGAGTGCATAGTCGTATTCTATGTATCTGTGTATGCGTACTTTTGCTAAATCTACACTGGAGTGATCTTTTGGGCGGATACACAATATTACGCTACAATTAATTACGAAAATATATCTTTGTTCATGAAACTTCCTGCCCACCAAATACTACTTGTTTTAATTTAGCTGACATTTGTAATACACGAAATATTTTATGGTTAAGTTAGAATAAAACTGACAACCGGCATGAACCAATCATGAAGTTTTCAAACACCAAGAACATATATTTATACAATTATCTTATGATTATTGGATTTGTATTTACGGATTTCTGTTTTTGATGTAAAGATGCACATGTCGACTGCTGAAACACAACATACGGTTATAACGGTAAACGGACATTTGTCTCCCAGTATCAAAATCGCTTCACTAAATGAAACGAGTGTATCCATCCACAGCATTAAACATGTACTCGTAAATGCTCGCATGAATATGCAAAATTTATAAGCTGAAGTACGACGCAAGTTTAGTCACATTTCCTTAAATACTTATTCAATAAAAGGCTAAGCTAGTAATCGTTATTTCATAAAAATAGGGTAAAAAAGCATTCTCTTCAAACGTTCTTCAGTTAGTAATTTATTCATGAATGCATATTTTTCGGAATGTCTTCGAAACCATAAATTTTCTCATGCGAAACACTCGTCAAAACATTGCTCCACTCGTTTCCTTGACTGAAGCGATTTTGATACTGGGAGCAAAATGTCTGGGAGGAAAATGTCCTGGGGAGGCAATGTCCGGGAGAAAAATGTCCTACAACCAGTTATAACACTTGGATACAGCCGAAATGAAATGAAATAAATTATATTCGAATTAATTGTAAGCGCGGCTGACTTAAGATTAGTTTATGTACCGAAACCTCGAGCGCACACGCCCTTGAGTTTAAAAAATAAATAAACCAAACGTTGAAAGTTCTCCGAAATCACCACATTAAATTTGAGTATACTTTACATGCTTTCAGTTTGGCATACATTGGTTTTTTAAAGGAGCATTCTGTATTTTCCAATAGTATTCCCCATATCTTTCATGCCTAATGCTATTAGATAATAATTTAAACTAAGCGCTAACCGTACTATCTCTCGAGCTGTATTAAATAAATTAAATTGCAATAATATATTTTAGCAGTGCAACGCAATTATTATTTTAATTCTTTGCACAAAAATTGCTTAAGCAGCTAATGCTGCAGAACAATAAATGATTAGTGATTACTGAAAAATGAATTTATTTAGATGACCAAAAACATAAATGTTATGTAGTACGCACTACTTTAAAACAAATGAAATGTTAAGATACTGCTTGAAATGCTATCAGTAGAGTATAAATAGGTAGTTGTGATCGGCGGGTAATTTCGATCTTTCAAGTTTTTAACAAGAAAGCATTAGCAACGACATTAACTGAATTCCTTGCATCGAAGAATAGCGTTGGTCCTTCCATGCCAGATATACCTCTAGACCTCTACTTTCAGTGCTAATTTTATCAAATTAAAAATTTTAGCGATCACAATTACCCACCTCTACCCTATTGTTGTAATTTATTAAATAATTTACAAGAACTTTAAAATGAGAAAACGATGTCAATGTTTAAGGTTTTCATTTGAATAATTTCTAAAAGCTTCATAATGAAAGCTATATAGCATTATTCCAATACATAATGCTTTTCTTTAAAAAACAAATATGCCATACAGCCCGCGTTTTATTGAAAGATTGTTAACTGTCACATAGAAACTTAATTTGTAATTTCGGGGAACTTTCAAATTTTATTATATATTTTTTAAAGCAAGCAGGTGCATGATTTCGAGGTTTAAGTATTACTAGACTAACTAGTTAGTAAGTCAACTATACTTAATTCTTTTTTGCAAGACTGGGTCATGCCATACCGGTTGCCTACCGCACAAAAATTTAACTTTCGACTTTTAGCCCCCGTTTAATATTATCGTGAGACACTCTAAGACAACTGAATACCTAATAAATTTAATCACGCTGCATTTATTTAAAGTTTAAAGCTATGCTAGTTCCTATACACCTAATTGGAATAATTTATTACATAAGTCAATTGTGCAAAATTGTTAGTTTTCACAGCTCACTTCAATTACACGAAAGCACCAGAACTGAACTATTCTTGCGGTTGATAAATAACAGTAACAATTTTGAATCCACTTCTCATTTTGTCTTCTGCATGCACATAATAATATTAGATAAATACTCGAGACGATTGATTGTATTTGTTTTAAAAGTTTAAAAACATTTAAATCACAACACCTCTTTGCAGGTACTAAAGTCTGCATAAGAAAGTCAAAATGCGATTGGAATTTTAGTCTGACAACCCCTATAACTAAGATCAACATATTTATCGTCAGGAAGTAGTCAATCCTTTCGTGATCTCAACCTCTGAACTTTCCAAGCTGCTTCAGGAGATGTTGATAATTTTTTGATAGTGCTTAGTCCCCATCCATACAGCCATATAAAGCCAAAAATAACACAAATAAAACTTTCCAAGTAGTAACCATCAACAGCAACAGAGCATTTACCTCCTCCGCTAGTACATGCCTATGAAATCATAAACAATTAAGGATTTTTTAATAGTAAATAATTGTTATGTTTTGTTGTTAAAATACACTATTATTCCATTGCACACTATTATTATTCCGGAGGGAGTTCTTACATCTGCTAACGAAGAAGTTGAACAGTCACTATCGGCAATAGTAGAATTTCCCCCAACGCAAGTTTTACTGGTTAGAGGGTCAACAAACCAAAGAGCTAAGGTTGATGGCCAGTTCCCTCCCATGTTGCACACAGTATTTAGCAAAGTCATATAAGTACCTCCAACTGCTGGGTCACTGACTTGAGCGAAGAATGCAAGAAGAGCGACGAACATGCTATAGACAGAGATCTGATGAATCGCATAGACAACAACAATTGTTACGTAAAAGGAGAACGGAAACGTCCCGTCAATTTGCTGAAACGATGGAGTCAGGTACACAATCAATGCGAAGACAAGACCGAACGCCACACTAGAAAGAAAGTAGCTTATTTTACCCAACTACAACTCTGCATTAAGAAATAAAATTACTGGAACTACGTGTGTTTTTTTACCGGAACGGGTAAGCTAGAATAAAAACGTTCATTGGATTTGGTCCTGTCGTATATTTTGAAATGACAAGAGGCAAAATTATTTGCATCGGTACCAACGGAATGGCAAGAATGGCTAATCTATCTTTTGGAACTCCCATTTCGACGAGCTTTAATCCTGTGACTGAATCTGATGCTGCAAAGGCAATCTGCATACAGTGAAAAAAAACTAAATTAAAACAACTGACGAAATTTAAACTACACAGAGTTTAATTTTCCAACACTGATCTGATTATGACCGTTCTTAGATTAGTGTCTTTCCAGAACTAAATGACCCATTTTATAAATAGCTTACTTTGCACGTGAGCAAAACAAGAAGCAGTCTTCTTATTACTGGCAATTTAAGTATTTTCCATAAACCTTTGTAACTAGAAATCACGTCAATTTTTTCGCTACTAGATCCAATTTCAGGATTCTCACGCTTCATGACCCACACAAGAGATGTGGTTATCATAAAGACCCAAGCCCAAAAATAAAGGAAACCTTCAAAATAAATATTGCATTAATGACAATAATCCATGCATTTGTTAGACCCATAACGAGACCCCCCATATTAGTACATCATTCATAATTCATTACCAGGTAAAGTGACCAAGCCAGCAGGTTCATCAACAATCCGTAAGTATTTGTTACAAAATTCGGCAGACTCCAGAGCTAGAAAAACGACATATCCTAGAAAGTAACCAGCTGTCTGTCCAACACTGTTACAAGTAGAAGCATATCCAACGTTTTCTCTAGAGTAAAGAAATTTAAAAGTTATAATCCAGTTGACCTTTTGGTAATAATGAAAACGAATACACTATTAACTTACTTGCGCAACATTGTTAGGGCCCAGCCATCTACTGCTATATCTTGTGTTGCAGCAAGAAAGTTGAGCATGAAAAAAACTGTTGTAATTAGTGTAATATTAACAGTATCTAAAAGTTCATCTACTCTTGCAGATAAAACTAACATAAAGATCCCTATGAGATACTGCATTGGTATAAGCCAAGTTTTTCGCCGACCCATTTTAGTAACATAAAGTGCGTCGACTATTGGAGCCCAAAAGAGTTTTAAGCTAAATGGCCAATAGGCAAAACTAAATTTTGCTTGTTCTTTGTAGGATACATGACGATTTTGAAGGATCATCGGGACACTAGCAATTAATCCTAAAGGAATTCCTTGGAGTACATAGAGAAATACTAGAAGAAGAATATTTCCCAAATCTTTTCGAAAATTTGCTTTCATGGTTATTTATTTGAGTGTCTACTTTATTCAGGTCCAGTTATGTTTTACAGCTTGAGATTAAAACTCTCCACATTCACCTTTATAGTCAGCTGTCCATAAAAACTATTTAACTTCAGATTCCGCACCTTATACATACAATAAGGAAAACTGGTCGATTCAGTACGCTTAGTATTTCCATGTACTTATTTGGTATTAGCACGAGAGTAGTCACTGCACCATAAATTTTAAAATTTACTTTTATTTTTCAATATCTGAAATAACAGCCAGCTGTCAAATAATTACTTCACTGATTAGAATATATAATACTTCTGCCTTCTGCTTTATTTTATTCTATACATTTACAATTATGTATCAACGTGTACAAATTTAAATGTATTGCGCTCATCTTCTTTTGCATCAAGGATTTCTAGTACTTAAAACATGCCCATCAACTTCAACTTAAATATACAAGAAATTATGAATGAAATATGAAAATGAATGACATGAGATGAGCAAATGCAAAAATATTATATGCAATAATTGCAATAATATGCATGCAGCATGCATTATATTATTAGTATTATTACGTATCAATCAGTGGACAGGCATTAGATAATCTAATGCCATTCCACTGACTGATATGTAATCCCAATGATCCCAATGATTGTAGATCCCAAGTTAGTTCAACTACGATTTAAAAGTTACATCTATCTATCTACATGTGAGCGACTACAGTGTTGTCACTCGATTTTCATAAAACGTTAACGCCGTCAGTCAGTTCCCTAATTGCTTGGTCCGCTGGTTTGAGCTTATTAGGAATTATTTCTAAATCCTGGGCATTTAAAAGTAAATCCCTTTTCTGCAAAAAATTAATCCCTTAAGGGAATTAGATATAATTCCGAGGGAATTAAAACTAAAGCGTGTCCACAGGCTACGTGATTATTATGTAATTGTAAAACAATAAAATTATGACAAACATAACTAAGTGTACGTGACTAAATAATTTTACAATTTTAAATATTTTAATGCCCTAAATTTTTAAATAATTTATCAATATATAGTCTTGTACTGATAATCCAATTCAAGGAAAAAAAATCCGGCGCTTGGCGCCGGATTTGTCGACCGTGGGCAGGCCCGAAGTAGATGCTGAGCTTCAACAAAGGCGCAAGACAATTTATGTTACGCTTAAAGATGATATAAGATTTATGAAAGCTCCCCTACAATCAATAAGACATACTAATGTGCGTAGCATGTAATTCTGAAATTTTTTTATAAATTGCACCATTCACAAATGACGTCATTCATAGAGGCTTCCTAACCATCAATAAGCTATACATGGAAGTACGTGGCATGTAGTTAAAAAACGCTAGAACATTTTTGAGAATTGCATGATTTACAAATGGCGTTGTTTATGGAGCCTTCCCTAGAATCAATAAGGCATATACGAATGTACGTGGCAAGCAGTTAAAAAAAAGTTTGAGAATATTTTGAAGTTAAATATCATAGTTTTGAGTACCCCCAGTCACAAAATTAAATTTGTTCCCAACCCATTTTAACTGTATGTCAAGGACTTACCTGCATATGTTGACGTCATTATGGACGATCCTTAAATATCTATAGCACATATAGGTCAGTCCGTGACATGTAGTTCAAAATAGTATGGAAAAACATTTAAAATTGGGCTTGGGGGTTCTAAAAACTATGACATTTAAAGGACGTCATTATGCACGATCCCTGAATATATATAACATTGAAGGACGTCATGCTCGCAGCATCTAACAATGGTTAAATAATTAAAAGGGAGGGGGTGGGGTACCTAAAATTATGATAATTTTGAAAGACGTCATTAATGGACGATCCCTCACAATGCATAAGGAAAAAATTCGGAGTTGCTCCATTCAACTACTAATTGTGGAAAAACGATTAGTGTGATCTCAATTAAAAAATGTCTATAAATAATATAGGTAATTTCAATACATATATGTTAAAATAGGCTGGAAAAAATTTTAATGGTGTAATTGTGAGTAATTAAAACTATGATATTTGGAGGACGTTATCATGGACGATCCTTCAATATCCATAACTAATATAGGTACGTAAGTCCATTACATGTAGCTTAAACAGGTTAGAAAAAAAAAAATAAAGTTGGAAATGAGGGTACTTAAAACTATAATATTTGAAGGACGTCGTGTATTTACGATCCGTCACTATCAACAACCCATTTCTACAACTGATAGTATCATTTAAATGGGTACGTGCATATGAAAATTCCCCGTTTGCATTATGTTTAACATCAGTGGAAATGAGTGGGTGGGTCAGAAAATTTATCAATTGAGATGGCATCATTTGTGAGCGCTCATTTACATTCCATTTTGTATGGTATTTATACACAAGGAAGGGAATGCTAAGAGTAAGAAGCGTAGGGCGAACGTCCTAGGTACGTAGTTTCAGTGGCAGGTATGTATAGTAGCGACAACCGAAAGAAAAGGCTGGCAAGGATAAATTTTGCATGCAAACAATGGCAACTTTATCTTTGCCAGCCTTCTGTTTCGGTTGCCTCAGCTATTTGGTTCAGCCGTTTTTAGATGCTGAGCAAGCATCTATTGGTCTGGTGTTTTTAGATGCTGAGCAAGCATCTATTGGTCTGGTGTTTGCTGTCTGTCTGTCTGTCACAATGTCAGTTGGTCGCACGCTACAGGTCGCATTTTTGAAGATTTGATATTGAAACCTTTTTTAATCGCCCAGAAAAGCGAGGGAGAAGTGCTGTATAGTATTTGGTTATTATTTAATTTATAGTTTCTTCGCAATTAGCAGTTAAACCGACCAAGAATTAAATCAATGTTTCAAGATAAAAAAAAAGGGCTGATAATACATTGAAGGTACATATGGAGTTGAGAGCTTGTCAAGTTTCGCCGTTAGATATACACATGGAAAGTTTTCACTAATATCCATTACAAGTAAATGTACTGCTGACATATGTACGTTCACAGGGCAGACTGGTATAGTGGTCGTTGGTTTGACACTGCAATGTAAAATTGGAAAATATGCGTTCTCATGACGGGGGTCCACTCTTCGAATACCAGCTCAGGCATTCGGAATTCTCCTTCCTCATCATTTTACAGACGTTAACAATGCAGCCTAGGGATCGTGCATAAATGACGTCATACAAATTTTACTATTTTAGGGATCCCCACTGTCATAATTATAAAAATTCGGTTGACATATATCCTTAACATAGCATTTTACAAGTATTCATGCAGGGGTCTTCCATAAATGACGTCATATAAATTTTTACTATTTTAGGGATCCCCACTGTCACAAGTTTAGAAATTCGGTTTACATAATATTGGTATATGTATTGGTTGTACAGTCTCAAAATGATGACTGGTTTCCGTTTTAAAGATAAACAGTTTCATTTTCCAGATTGGAGATCGAGAGGAGGAATCGTTAGTCTCTGGTTGGCTTTGGGTCTCCTCTCGTCTCCAAACATTTTATTGTGCATTAGTTCAGAAATTAGGTGGACGTATGACCTCAACATATGATTTTTTTAGTATTCATACGGAAATCGTTCATAGATGGCGTTGTTTAAATATTATTATTTCAAGTATCCCGCCTGTCTTTAGTTTTAAAATGAGGTCAACGTTTACCCATATTATGGAATGCCTCCAGTATTCATACTGGGATCTTTCATAAATGACGTCATCTAAATATCACTATTTTAGGGTTCCGCTCTGCATTTGTTTAAAAATTAGGCAAACAGATACTTTGAACGCAGGGGTGTTACAAGAACACATACACAGATCGTTTATAAATACCTTTATCTAAGTATTATTTTTTTTTAACTGCTTGCAACGTACATTCTTAAATGGCTTATTGGTGGTAGAGGAGGCTCTATAAATGACGTTATTTGTGAATAAGGCAATTCTTACAAATTTTTCAGCTATATTTAACTACATGCCACGTACTTCCATATATGGCTTATTGATGGTAGAAGAGCCTCTATAAATGACGTCATTTGTGAATAGTGCAATTTGTCAACATTATTCAGCTATATTTAACTACATGCTACGCACATTCGTATATGGCTTATTGATGGTGGGGGAGCTTCCATAAATCTAGTATCATCTTTTAGCGTAACATAAATTGTGTTGCGCATTTGTTGAAGCTCAGCATCTACTTCGGGCCCGCCCCCGGTCGACAAATCCGGCGCGAAGCGCCGGATTTTTAGGGTCTTAACTTTAAAAATTTCTGACATAGGTCCAGTATTCAATTTATTGTGGATAACTGGTTAGCCTAATTACAACTAAAAAACAATACAGACCTGCCCAGTCGCATTTGTAGTCGTATTATATTTTTTTAAAGAAAATCGGTTCTAACCTGTAACCTGTAGTGTACGGCCAACGGACGGACGGACATGACCATTACAATAGATGCTTAAGCTCAGCATCTAATTATGGGTGGTACTTTAGTGCTTCAGTGAGATACTCGAAAATGGAATGGAATGACCTAATTTGACTTTACTTGTTTTTCCAGTCATAATTCATTTTATCTCCAGAGATAAATACTTTACGTAAATACTATTTCCTACAGTCATATATTCAGAGAAAATTTAGCCACCTATAATTGTTTTATCTGACAAATAAAAAAATTATAATAATGTAATTATGAGATCAAGGTCGGAGTTGGTGAAAGGAAAATTATGTATATTTTTGAATGACGTCAGAAGCTGACAAGATGAGGTCTATCTTCCTCTTTGTAACTTTTAGTTGAGTTGTGGCTGTTAACAGTTGTTGCTTTCAACGGTGTGTTGTAGCTGAATTAAGTAAAAATATGAGCAAGGGTATGATGTGTATGCACGCAAAAAGGGCTTTGCCAGATACTGAAGAGGAAGAAACTGACCTGCCACTGTGCAACTACAGGTTATCGACCACCGCTTCTATTTTATGACAACTAAATTATCATACCGATTATTATAGCAGTACTCGTACAAAAATATTTTCAAGTATTTTTAACATGCGAAGTAATATCACTGCAAATTAAAGTATTTGTGTATAAGTCACTGAAGACCTTTACTGGAAAATAAAGTAATTGCTAATACGAGTACTTATATAACAAGGAATTGAACTGAAGGCTTAAAATAATTTCACTGGAGTTAAATGTGATATCATAAAGCGAAAAAGATTATCCCAAAAATTATACTATATACTGTTACTGAACTGCAATATGAAACCATTGCAACAGTAATCATTACAATCGCAATCAAACTGCAGACTAAATCGAGTGGAGCCGGTGCGAGTCGCGTCAGTACATTTAGTGCCGGTACGAGTGGTGCCGGTACAAAAACGACTGGGTTAGGAATTTTGTAAAATGTAATGCAATTAAAATTCGTTTGAAAATTCCTCCACCCAGCTCCAATCCTAGGTGCCTGCGTTCTAGAGGGTAATTTGCGTAGTATCATTTATAAAGTGCCTTACCATTAGATATATCGCAGAAGTTTAGTTGATGTTGATGTCAGGGCCGGACGAAGGAATTTCTTTTAGGCAGCAATTTGTTTCCATACAAAAACCCATTATTTTGATTTTATTGATGGTTTTCTTTGGTAAAGCAAATTGCTGTATTAACATGTTTTAGAAAACCTCAAAATGTTGTATTTACATGTTTTACAGTACAGACGGACCGGACACAACAGACGGACAGAACTGAAGTACAGTACAGACGGACAGGACAGACGGACAGGACAGACGGACAGGAAAGACGGACAGGACAGACGGACAGGACAGACGGACAGAAAAAACGCACAGGACAGACGCACAGGACAGACAGACAGGACAGACCGACAAAACAGACGAACAGGACGGATGAACAGGACAGACGGACAGGACAGACAGACATTACAGACAATAAGGACAGACAAACAGGACAGACAGACAGGACAGACAGAAGGAACAGACGGACAGGACAGACGGACAGGACAGACGGACAGGACAGACAGACAGGACAGACAGACAAGAGAGACGGACAGGACGGAAGGACAGGACAGGACAACAGGACAGACGGACAGGACAGACGGACAGGACAGACGGACAGGACAGACGGACAGAACAGACGGACAGGACAGACGGACAGGACAGACGGACAGGACAGACGGACAGGACAGACGGACAGGACAGACGGACAGGACAGACGGACAGGACAGACGGACAGGACAGACGGACAGGACAGACGGACAGGACAGACGGACAGGACAGACGGACAGGACAGACGGACAGGACAGACGGACAGGACAGACGGACAGGACAGACGGACAGGACAGACGGACAGGACAGACGAACAGGACAGACGGACAGGACAGACGGACAGGACAGACGGACAGGACAGACGGACAGGACAGACGGACAGGACAGACGGACAGGACAGACAGACAGGACAGACGGACAGGACAGGCGGACAGGACAAACAAACAGGACAGACGGACAGGACAGACCGACAGGGCAGACCGACAGGACAGACCTACAGGACAGACAGACAGGACATACCGACAGGACAGACGGACACGACAGACGGACAGGAAATACCGACAGGACAGACTACCAGGACCGACGGACAGGACAGACGGACAATACAGACGGACACAACAGACGGACAGGACAAGCGGACAAGACAGGCGGACAGCACAGAAAGACAAAACAGACCGATAGGACAGACTGACAGGGCAGACTGACAGGACTGTTCAACAAGACAGATGGACAGGACAGACCGACAAAACAAACCGACAGGACAGAAAAAAAGGACGGAACAGAACGGACAGAAAAGACCGACAGGACAGACGGACAGGACATACCAACAGGACAGACGGACAAGACTAACACACAGGACCGACAGACAAAACAGACGGACAGGACAGGCGGACAGGACAGACGGACAGTACAGAAGGACAGGACAGACAGGCAGGACAGACGGAAAGGACAGACGGACAGAACAGACGGACAGGACAGACAGACAGGACAGGACAGACGGACAGGACAGACGGACAGGACAGACGGACAGGACAGACAGACAGGACAGACGGACAGGACAGACGGACAGGACAGACGGACAGGACAGACGGACAGGACAGACGGACAGGACAGACGGACAGGAAAGGCGGACATGACAGACGGACAGGACAGGCGGACATGACAGACGGACAGGACAGACGGAAAGGACAGACGGACTGGACCGACGGACAGGACAGACAGACAGGACAGACGGACAGGACAGACGGACAGGAAAGACGGACAGGACAGACAGACAGGACAGACGGACAGTGTAGACTGGATTTTCCCAATATCTCCCCTTTTCCCACGTATTACGACCGGGACTGGTGGTTGGAACAGGAAGGCGACCGGGTCGGTCTCTGCTGTTGGAGTTCTTCCTCTTCCTCGACTGCGATTAGTGGACGACGCGGTCCTCGGTGGGCGAGATCGTCCTCGGCCCGCTCTAGTATGTACGACCGGGACAGGTGGTTGGAACAGGAAAGCGACCGGGTCGGTCTCTGCTGTTGGAGTTCTTCCTTGACCGCGATTAGTGGACGACGTGGTCCTCGGTGGGCGAGATCGTCCTCGGCCCGCTCTAGTCTGTCCAGAGAGAGCGACCGGGGAAAGCCGACCGCGCTTACGAAGTTCCTGCCCTCGAAGTCTCGCTACTCCAGACTGACTCCGTAGAACCCGGTGACTCGGTAGGGGCTCCGTTGTAACAGATGGGATGCACAATTATAATGACCCGGTGTGTAGGTGTCGGTATGCCCGTCGACACTCACACCCGGAGTATGATATGATGACCGTAATACTCCGGTACCCGGTGAACTGAGAGTATCACTATAATGCTGCTGTGCTGGCTCCAGTCGGCCAATAAATGCCTATGCAATGTTATTGTTTACAGCACAAGAATATCGTCTATGGGAGTGTTCTTTTATTGAACTCTGTAACTGTTCGCTGATATTTCACGCAATGTACAAATACTCACTCCACAAATAACAATTAATGATCTCCAAATTATTAACACGATTATTCCCTTTCGGGTAATTAAATATAATCTCCGAAGGAGAAGAATAGGAAGGAGAATAAATAAATATAAATATAATAAATACAAAAGAAGATGGCTGACGGGCTACCTAACTTTTCTTCACTTGTACTAGCTTTTCCACCTAGTTGTGTCTCCCCAGAGTGTAAAATAGGAAGTAAAGCTAAACTTCTCTTCGACGGTTGAGGAGGACGAGGATCGTACGATCGAGAGTGCCTACGTCATCCCGCTCAACTCCAACCGTCTTTTCCACTTGCCCTACTTTTCCTGCTATACTCCTAGCCCCGCTCCTCTCCTATACCTACATTCTTCTCCTGCTATACGCAGTGGAAATTTACTGCTTGCACTGACGACGTCGGTTGGTTTTCCATCCCCAACCTTCCTTTGTCCCTTTCCCGCTACTGCTATAAATACCCCTGCAGTACAATTTCCATATTTACCTTCACACTATCCCCCCCACCTGTTTCAACCGGGTAGTACTTGCTCCAGCATCGTTGGATGCTCCCCAAAGCACGTACTTATTGAAACAAAGGTGTATAAAGAGAGTGCCGTACTGCTGTAGCCGGGTCGTCGCCTCGCCTAAGTCCTATTACCTTCACACTGCTGTCAAACCTGTGACCGCGACCGCGCTCGTAATCCCGGTCCCGCTATCCTAGCTAATCCTGCTCGTCTCGTTACACCCTTCGACGCGGTATCCCGCTTACGTCTCAACATAAAAATCGTCGCCCACGAGCTACTGACTGACCGGGCCGGTCGCCCTATCTCATGCTTAACCTATCCCGCCGCCACCTTTACAAACAAAAACTTCCGACGGCTACATCATCCATCACATCCATATTACCAACATCGTACATAATATCATGTCATAAAACTTAGTCAAAAACTTAATAGCGTAGTAATGCCGCACCCATGTGCTAATTCATAACCATTAACATAAAAATATAGAAAAACCAAATAAATACAAAAGTACAAAAATACAATCCCGGTTCCTCCCCGAACCTGCCAGATTCTCATCGCCTTGCGCACCTCATTACGTGCTAACCCTTAATAACTAACATTAAAAAAAATGTAAAAATAAATATAAAAGTACAAAAATACAATCCCGGTTCCTCCCCGGGCCATCCGAATTCTCATCACCAATGCACATCACTATGTGCTAAACCTTAACAACTAACATAAAAAAAAATGTAAAAAATGGGTACAAAAATACAAAAATACAATCTCGGTTCCTCCCCGAACCCCATAAACTACCATCACACATACCAATGGACACATACATAATTTAATATACCTCATGCCTCTTCATTCCTGCGACCGTCCCGGTTCTTCATCATCCCGGTCTTCATTCATCCCGGTCGCGATTTCGTTCGTCTCGGTCGAGACTCCCTGCATCCCGGTCGAGGCTTCATCCCGTCCACTAGTATTGACTTCTTCTTCCGTGCTGGTGTCCGCGCTCACCACCAACTTCTTCGTCAGGGACGGTTTCGTATCCAACGATTTCTGGTCCCAGGACCCGTTTCGCTCCACAAATGAGTGGATTCGCCTCGCCGGCAGATCCTCCTTCGTACTGTATTTGAAGGCTTCCTCGTTTTCAGCCTGCTGCCGGTAGGCCTTCGTTAAGCCCTTCAAGGACTCATGATCTTGCGGTCGCTCCGCGACCCGAGTCGTACCTCGTTCGAGTGCTTCCGCCTTGATGCTCCGCGAAAGCCACCCAAAATCTACCGGGTTGTCTGGCAAACCCGATACGAACGCTTTATCGTTCAATCCTTCGCTGCACGATGCAGCCATCCACGACACAGTGCCATAGGCCTGTGCGACTTCCAGCTCCCATTGCGGTGGGGCCGCCATGCTAAAAAAAAATTTTAAAACCACAGATTAGACAATGTCTAAGTGAGATTCCCCTCACCTCCGTCTCGCTGTGTTTCCCAAAAACTCATGCATGTGGCCGCGCCAAGGCGCGGCCAAAACAAATAGAAATCCCATCACCGCGGTACCAGTGGTACCGCAAAGAAAACTTAAAACAAAACAAAACTTAACTAGTTTCAGTGCGGCGATCCCGGTCGCCCGGTCTCGCCACTATACTCCCCGCTACTTCTGGATGGTCCAAGACCATCCCGGTCGTCTCCACTACCCTAATGTGTTCTGGTGCGAACTAAGATGCATTGAGCAAATACTTAACGTTTAAGCACGTACCTTTTTTGCTTACCCACAGAACACTTTAAACTGTGACCGTACACCACACCACGGTTTCCGGTACTCGGTCGCCTATTCCTGAATGGTACCCTTGTCGAGTTCTCGGTTCCGCAACACCTCACTCCGAGCGGTCCCCATTCCGGTTGAGTTTTAATCTTTATACACGCGGCTCTCTACCGGTGATTCCCCTTGATGTACTAGGAGGTCTATTCTAACACGCGCGCCTACCCTTCGCTTCTCTACCTTGCTTACTGCTAATCCCGGTCCCTGACTGACCGCGATCACCTTTTGCCTCAAATTTGATGCGAGCCTTTACGAGTTTATTCATGCTCGGGAAGTTCTCGGCGGCTGTTTATTTGAAATCCGACGCCGGCCGATTGTCCCATAGAAGTGTTTTGGCCACATCATTCGCGGTCAGAATGACCGCGTCTCCACTCGTCCCGCTGACTTTTTCGTTTACTAACCTATTTTGCACCAGCGTCCTCCAGACTAAGTCTGGGTTAGGCTTAGTTTATCCTCCCAAAGCTTTAAGTACCCCGCGCACACCGGGTTTGTTTACCCTATTCCCGGTGCCTAACTCTACCAGAACTGAGGCCAGACTTGATTGGAAAAGAACCAAGCAAAGTCCCGTAGTTTTGTTCGGCAACATTCTCCGCGGTCAGACTGACCGCGTCTCCGGTCGTCCCGCTGGCTTTTACACTAACTAACCTATTTTGCACCAGCGTCCTCCAGACTAAGTCTGGGTTAGGCTTAGTTTATCCTCCCAAAGCTTTGAGTACCGTGCCCACACCGGGTTTGTCTATCTTATTCCCGGTACCTAACTCCACAAGAGCTGAGGCCAGACTTGATTGGGAAAGAAAATAAAACCAAGTCCCCTAGTTTTGTTTTGGCCTCGTCCCTACCGCGGTCAGTACGACCGCGCCTCTACTCTCCCTACTCACAACTATGCCTAACTAACCTAGCATATGACCGCGTCCTCCAGACCGCGGTCCGGGTTTTGGCTTAGTTTATCCTCACAAAGCTTTGAGCATCGCGCTGCTACGGGATTCCATATCTTGACTAGCATCCCTGATGGTCTACGACCTGGACATCCCCCCGACTCTCTTACCGCCGCTACGAGACTCGCCTCTTGACTAGCACCCCCGGTGGTCTACGAGACAATCCCGCTCTCTGCACTACTACCGCGTACCAGGTCTCGCTCCTGACTAGCATCCTGAGATGGTCTCCGGAACGGGTACACACCCTACTTCACTCTGAACCCCTGGCTAGCAACTCTATAGGAAGGCCTACAGGATTTTTTGGTCTTACGACCGCGCACCAGGTCTCGCTCCTGACTAGCATCTGGGATGGTCTTCGGAACGGGCGCACACCATGTTTCTGACTAAACCCCTGGCTAGCATCTTTTACGAAGGCCTACGGGATCACTAACTCATTGCCGCGTACCAGGTCTCGCCCCTGACTAGCATCCATGATGGTCTACGGGACGGGTACACACCCTCTACACTCTGCTCACTCTGTCCTGACCTAGCGCGATTAATGCGGGCCTACGGACTCACCCCTGGCTAGCATCTCTTTCGAAGGCCTACGGGATGTTGGTTTTTGCTGATATTTAGATCGCTCACAGCTTAGAGCTAGGCCGACTTTCACGGCATCCCCTGACTAGCATCGTTGGCGATGGTCTTCGGGGTATGGAGCTCCACTCCGGCTGGTTTACCTGCTCCCGCAGCTTTGAGCCCGAGCCTCTTGCTCACTCTGACTTCCTACCAGCGAAGGTACAAGACCTTCACCTAAGTTCGGATCTTACCTTCTATGCCTGCCCCTACGGTGGAGATCGGGACAGGCGTGAGGCGCAGTTTAACGTCGTACACACCATAGGACGTGAGGAAGAATAGGTTTGTGCCCGCCAAGACATCCCTATCCTTCCCACCTTAACCTAAAACACACTTTTTTTTCAATTTTGTAAAATTTTAAAAGATTTTTTCTTGGTTTTTATAAAATTTTTATAGTATCACGCCATGCAAAAAAGACGAAAGATAAAAGATAGAGTAAAAAAAATGATTAAAAGTTTAAATTAAACTGGGTATCTCAATCATTAGCATCGAGAACTCATGGACACTGCCAGTGTCTTCCTCGGTCATCGCGTAGTTGATGCCCAAGCGCACAGGTGGTCTGTGATCCCGACCGGGATAGCGCCTTGGTGGTGGTGGGTCATCAATATCTACTTCGTAGTCATCAGACAGGTCAATAGGTCCAAAACCTCCCCTCCAACCTGTGCTCTGGTTTGTACCCCCGGTCGCGGTAACCGCGCTACCGTGACTCCCTCCGGAATCTGGTACAGTCTCGGTATCTGGTGATGGTACAGACTCGGTGACTACCGAGTCTGGCTGTGGTCGTTCCTTTGTATTCGGTCCCGACTCTCGGTCTGCACTTATCACAGACTCCTCTACCGGGACCGGGTCCTCGCTCTCTTTCTCGTGGTAAGGTAACATAAGGGAAGTGTGGAACCTCATTGGATTGCTATTGGGTTTGTCCGGGTCCTGGATACTGTAGGACCAATCCGAGTGCACTTCTACTACCTTCCACGGCCCGGTGTAACGCGGTCCAAGGGATTTCGCGTACTTCTCCTCCTTTGAGGACAGTTTCTTATTACGTATCTTAACCAAGTCCCCTACCGCGTACACAACATCTCTCCTGTTTCGGTCGAAGTACTTTTTCTGCTGCAACTGTGCCTCCCTTAAATTATACCGAGCCTGGTCTCTGATGAAAGTCACATCCTTAATCAGTTGCTGCCCGTACTCCTCCTCGGTTACTTTCATTGTCTCTAGCAATTGCATTTTGCGGTCTATTGGCAATAGTATGTCTCTACCTAGGTTCAGTTGACATGGCGAATACCGAGACGACTTGGATTTCGCGGTATTGAGTGCTACCATGTAGTCGCCTAACTGCTTCGCCCACATAGTTTGGGTTGCCATGCAAAACGCGCGTAGGATACTTTTAATATCCCTGTTTGCCCGCTCCGACTGGTTCGGGTTGGGATGGTAGGGTGCCACATGGACGCATGTAGCTCCCCACTGACGCAGCTGGTCATTCCAGTCGTCACCCGAGAAGTATGACGCATTGTCGGAGACTATGCGCTTCGGTGTTCCAAACTGGTTGAACACCTTCTGCAGGAACTTCAAGATTTTTATTGACGATACTGATGTTAAGGGTTCCATGCTTACCCATTTGGAAAACTCGTCTACACAAACGACGATATACTTGAAGCCCGCGCTCGCGGTCAACTCTCCGACAATGTCCACATGGACACACTCAAACACGTTGTTTCGGTATGAGTGAATGCCCATTTTTCCCGGTTGCGCCTGGTTTGAAGCTTTGACCAACTGGCATACCGCGCAAGTCTTTACATATGCCTCTATGATCTTATGCATGTTGTAGAACCAGAACCTTTTCCTAATCCGGTCATACGTGCGCTCTACTCCTTGGTGCCCAGCCATCGTACTGTCGTGAAAGTGCGCTATGATATCCCGCTCTATAGACTGCGGTATGACCGGGACTATGCGTTTCCTGGCTGTTACCGACTCCGGATCTAGGAAACTTGCCTGAATTAATGGATGCTGCCACTTAATATGCTTACCCTTCTTCATGAGCATAGACGGTCGCACCCTTACCGGCGGCACTGGTTGCCCGGTCCGCTCTTCTTCCTCCAGCCTCTGTTCCCATAATTTGTCCACCTGGTTGCTATAAAAGCCTCCCTCCGGTGTACTCTCTTTCAGGATTGACCGCGACGCGGTCTGCTCTTTACATGGGACATACCTACAGAGGATTCCTTCCACGATGACATAGTCGTAGCGATATCTAGACCGCTCTCCGACCCGGCTAAGGCTCTTGGTGATTGTGGATAGTGCCTCGCACTCTCTCTGCAAGCCCCGCAGCATGTCCTTGTCCAGCCTGTCCATATCCACCTCTACTCGCTCCCTGGTGTTTGTGAACGTTGCCAGGCATACGCAAGCACTTTCCACACACATGTCCAACTCATCCGGATTATCGTCATATTTGGGGTCTGGTAGCGCGCCGCGAGAGAGCAAGTCTGCCAGTTTGTTATCATCCCCCTTCACGAAGTCTATGTCATTGACAACATGACCTAACTCTATTGCCCACCTGACAATATGCCGGTTATAGAGGTGATCGTTGATGGCCGCGTGTTTCAGATGTGTCAACGCCTGGTTGTCACATCTGAAAATCACGTCCTTTTGGTACCTAATGAAGGGGTCGAACACTCGGTTTGCAAACCTGATGGCCAAACATTCTTTCTCTCTCGCGTCATACTTACGCTCCGCTGCATTTAGCAGTTTGCTGCGGCATTCGATCACCCGGAATCTGTCTTCCCCGGTCAACTCACAGTAATAGTCTTGAGCCAAGATTGCTCCCAGCCCTACATCACTCGCATCGGTATACACGTATAACGGGTGATCATAGTTTATCGTGTTTAACGTGATTTCCTTGACCACTTCCGCTTTAATTGTCTCAAACGCGGTCTGCTGGCTCCTTCCCCACCGGAACGGTAAGTTCGGATCTGCCTCCGACTTCAGCTTCAGAAATATTGGCTCCAATTGTGTGGCGTAATGTGGTATAAACCGCATGTACCATCCAATTGCTCCCAGGAACCGCTGAACCTCTTTCTTCGTTCTCGGTGACGGGAAATCCTGGATTGCCGCTACCTTTTTCGGACATTTCTTGATGCCGAAGCGCGTGACAATGTGACCCAGGAACTCGACCTCCGGTAGATCGAACTCGCACTTAGCCCAGTTTAGAGTAAGGTTAAAGTTATGGAGTGTCTTAAACACAAAGTCTAAGTGCTCTTTGTGCAGTTGCTCGGTCTCGCTAAAGATAAAAATATCATCCAGATACACATGCAAGAAGTCACCCACAAACTTACCAAACAACCTGTTCATGAGATCCTGGAAAATCATTGGAGCATTTTTCAACCCCATCGGCATCACATTCCACTCATAACATGCATTCTGCGTGTGAAACGCGGTGAACTTCTTGGAGTTCTCGGTTATAGGGATTTGCCAAAAACCCGACTTTAAGTCTAGCTTGGACATGACTCGGTTAGGTGGAAGATGCTCCAAGATCTGGTGTATGATAGGCATCGGGTTCTGTATCTTCGGTGAATAGCTATTCAACTCTTTGTAATTTACCACCATCCGCTTATCGCCGTTTGGTTTCGGTATAATTAAAACTGGCGAGGAATATGCCGAAGTTGACCGCCGTATCTTACCCTGCAGTTCTAACTCATGCAATGTCTCGTCCTTCCACTTTGCTATTGCCGTAGGTCTTCGAGCAGGTTTACATCGTATCACCGGGCAGTCCTCTGGGATGCGCAGATCGTGGATGATCGCGTTCGTAATCCCGGACCTACCGTCGCTCCGTACTACCCCGGGATACTTCTTGACCAGAGTTTCGACGAACACTTGGACGGACGATGTCCCTAGCTTTGCCCGGTCGTACCTGTCCGGGGTTGACGCTAGTGACAAGTCACAGACGTCTTTCGCGGTTTTTACTGACAAACCACGGACAAAGTACCCGACATCTCGCTCCTTTTCTTCCTCGGTCGGGACATCCCATCGCATCTCGCCCTTCACGTCGTCAAAACGCAAGCCATGTTTCCATCGGAACTTGTTCCCGATGAAAATAGGGCACATTAGTCCCTCTTGGACCAGGAAATCTTCTCTAAACCACCGACCCGCAATCTTCATATCTAACGTCACTACTCCTCCTGCCGTAACTACCTTACCATCAAACCCTGACATTTTAACAGACGATTTTCTTATTACTAACCCTAGTCTATCGCATTCTCTCTTGGAGATAGCGAGTGCGGTGCAACCCGAGTCTATTAACGCGAAATACGGAAATAGCTTCTGTTTGTGCTTTATATTTACTAGGGCATAAGGGGCTTTGTTTATCCGGTGTAAAAGACACGGGTCCCCTCGTCTGTCCGTGTCTGAACCCAGTTTAAAGTCGGTGGTAGTACCGAAGGCTCACATTTGGCTTCCAACTTGTTGATCGCCTTCTGGACCTGGTCTTCACCGGGACTTGGTTGTTGGTCCCGGTCTCGCCTCAGCGCCCTTCCTTCTTCTCTGTTCTTTGCGGTCCGCAACGCATTGAACAACTGCCTCTCGTCCGGGTCCTCGTCGTCTTCAACTGAGGCTTGTAATCCTTGCATTCCTTCTGAAGTCCCGGTTGGTGGTGTCTCGGTCTGATGTTCCACTGTCTCTTCTTCCGCACACGCCTGGGCCAGTATCTTTAATGCCATAACTTTCGCCTTCGCTGACCTGCAATCTTCTGTGTTGTGCGTGTTTCGACTGCATACATGGCACCACTTCCCGGTTCTCCGCTCCGGTTGCCTATCCCGACGCGGTGATTCTCGTCTTCCTTGTGGGCTGGCTGATCTGTCTTGTCCGGGACCTGACCGGCCCGGTGAGTTCTGTGCTTGCGGACTTCGACTTTGCTCCCGTCTGCGCTCAGCGGGACCGGGATTTCGCTCGTTGCTCCGCTGGCGGTCCCTTGAGTTCCATTGCTGGTTCCGCTGCCCCTGGGACGACTGTCGGTCCCGACCTCTGCTCCGGTCCTGTTGACTCCACGGCCGATATGTTTCCTTTTCCTTCTCGGCTCGGACCCGGTTTCTATGAAACTCCTCTGCTTGCTTGATGAAATCGTTCAGCCTCTGTGGGACCACCGTCCCCGGTGGGAATGCTCCATATAGCGAGCTATGCATGTTCTGCTTAATGCGACTAATGATTTCCCGTTGCTCCCATGCGTGAGGCTCCCTGATGCTCTTCAGCAAGGTGTAAAAGTCGGATGCCCACTGCCGTATTGGTTCGTGAGCTTGCTGCTTCCAGTTTAATACTCTGTTTAAGACAGACTGCGCGCTCGACCGGTCGTATGCCTTCAGAAATTCTGCCCTCACCGCTGCCCAAGTATGGTCCACATCCAGCAGCGTCGCCTTTAGCCAGGATGCTTCTGCCGGTGTTGTCAAGCACTTCTGGAAGATCTGGATGTATGCCCTCGGCTGGGCTCCGTGGATCTCTAGGTGTGCTTCGAATGCGTCTATGTAGTTTGGTGCAATGTCTACTCTGGGATCGAAGTGCTGCGGTATAATATGTAACCCGGTCGGCGCCATCATTCCTGCTAACAGCTGTGTCTGCTCCCGCTGTAACTCCTGGGCATGCCGGGTGTTCTGGTTTTGTTGGTCCAGAACATGTAGCAAGTGGTCTGCCATGTCCGTAATGTCCGGTGCTGACGTGGTACTACCCGAACTGTTATACGACTGCTGGCTGGACTGTTGTGAGGGTACCGCACTGAAGGTTACACCCGGTGTTGACGGCTGCTTCGTCCCGGTGGACATTGACATTCGCTGTGACTGTTGGTGGCCAGTGCTTGCTGTGGCCTGTTGCAGTAAGTTCCCTTGCGGCATCGCCTGGCCCCCAGGGCTCTTGCCCGCCGCCAACTGGGCTTTGAGGCGTCCCTGGTCTGCCTGTATCGACTGGACGGCCAATTGCATGGACTGCAAGTCCTTTGACATTTGCAGGACGTAGTCCAGCATTGTCTTTCCTGTGGCTTCTGGTTTCTTCGGTGCCACCGGGTCGTTCTTTGACGCGGTCGCGATCTGCTTCACCGAGTCTTCTAGTTTCTTCGTCTCCGCTTGGCTCAGCTCGGTGATGCCTTCGAAGTCGGTCGCTCCGTCGTACTCTGCCATTTGCTGTTGGTATCCTGCAAATGCGAGCGCCACCTCCGATGGTGTCATAGGTTTGGGTGTTTCTTTTATTTCTAATTGGTACTTATATACGTACCACCTCTTCTTCACTGTCAGCAGGGCGCATGCTCCCGGTGTCTGCGGGTCTTCCAGTAAGAGCTGCTTCGAGATCAGCTCACTTTCCCGGCCCGCCCACGTTACCCCGTCCGTCTTGATGTCGCAGATTGGCTTCATCCCGGTCCCGGTCCCTGGTCTTCGGGCTTGGCCCTTGCGTATGCACTACCACCTCTCCAAACTGGGCCGGACCTATACGGAACTTTTTTTTTCTCTTTTGGGGTATATCGCGGTTGTCTATGTTATTTACGACTACCGAGACCGAGTCTACCCCGCGACCGAGTCGCGGTCTGCGCTATGCGGCAAGTTCTTGGGGGACAGGCTGGACTGGCCTGCCTCAGGGCTCCGGTGTGCTTATCCACTCCTGCCAAACCAATACCGCTGACCAAGGTGCTCGCGCCTATGCTCGACTCGGTACCTACGCGTCTCTGCTGTATGACGGTGTATGCTTGTATGCGACTACGCTATCCTTCCGACCGAGACAAGATTAATGTTGTGTGCCGCGGTCGACTAGGTACTATAAACTTAGAAATAAGTTTTAAGAAAAACAGAAATGTGGAACTGGTGGTTCTCACCTGATTGTGCTGTCGTTGGTACTTGAACAAAACGGAAGTTTTGTGTCCTTCAGGGTCGCCAGTGTAGACTGGATTTTCCCAATATCTCCCCTTTTCCCACGTATTACGACCGGGACTGGTGGTTGGAACAGGAAGGCGACCGGGTCGGTCTCTGCTGTTGGAGTTCTTCCTCTTCCTCGACTGCGATTAGTGGACGACGCGGTCCTCGGTGGGCGAGATCGTCCTCGGCCCGCTCTAGTATGTACGACCGGGACAGGTGGTTGGAACAGGAAAGCGACCGGGTCGGTCTCTGCTGTTGGAGTTCTTCCTTGACCGCGATTAGTGGACGACGTGGTCCTCGGTGGGCGAGATCGTCATCGGCCCGCTCTAGTCTGTCCAGAGAGAGCGACCGGGGAAAGCCGACCGCGCTTACGAAGTTCCTGCCCTCGAAGTCTCGCTACTCCAGACTGACTCCGTAGAACCCGGTGACTCGGTAGGGGCTCCGTTGTAACAGATGGGATGCACAATTATAATGACCCGGTGTGTAGGTGTCGGTATGCCCGTCGACACTCACACCCGGAGTATGATATGATGACCGTAATACTCCGGTACCCGGTGAACTGAGAGTATCACTATAATGCTGCTGTGCTGGCTCCAGTCGGCCAATAAATGCCTATGCAATGTTATTGTTTACAGCACAAGAATATCGTCTATGGGAGTGTTCTTTTATTGAACTCTGTAACTGTTCGCTGATATTTCACGCAATGTACAAATACTCACTCCACAAATAACAATTAATGATCTCCAAATTATTAACACGATTATTCCCTTTCGGGTAATTAAATATAATCTCCGAAGGAGAAGAATAGGAAGGAGAATAAATAAATATAAATATAATAAATACAAAAGAAGATGGCTGACGGGCTACCTAACTTTTCCTCACTTGTACTAGCTTTTCCACCTAGTTGTGTCTCCCCAGAGTGTAAAATAGGAAGTAAAGCTAAACCTCTCTTCGACGGTTGAGGAGGACGAGGATCGTACGATCGAGAGTGCCTACGTCATCCCGCTCAACTCCAACCGTCTTTTCCACTTGCCCTACTTTACCTGCTATACTCCTAGCCCCGCTCCTCTCCTATACCTACATTCTTCTCCTGCTATACGCAGTGGAAATTTACTGCTTGCACTGACGACGTCGGTTGGTTTTCCATCCCCAACCTTCCTTTGTCCCTTTCCCGCTACTGCTATAAATACCCCTGCAGTACAATTTCCATATTTACCTTCACAACAGGACAGACGGACAGGACAGACGAACAGGACAGACGGACAGGACAGACGGACAGGACAGACGAAAAGGACAGACGGACAGGACAGACGGACAGTACAGACGGACAGGACAGACGGACAGGACAGACGGACAGGACAGACGGACAGGACAGACGGACAGGACAGACGGACTGGACAGACAGACAGGACAGACGGACAGGACAGACGGACAGGACAGACGGACAGGACAGACGGACAGGACAGACGGACAGGACAGACGGACAGGACAGACGGACAGGACAGACGGACATAACAGACAGACAGGACAGACGGACAGGACAGACGGACAGGACAGACGGACAGGACAGACAGACAGGACAGACGGACAACACAGACGGACAGGAAAGACGGACAGGAAAGAAGGACAGGACAGACGGACAGGACAGACGGACAGGACAGACGGACAGGACAGACGGACAGGACAGACGGACAGAACAGACGGACAGGACAGACGGACAGGACAGACGGACAGGACAGACGCACAGGACAGACGGACTATACAGACGGACAGGACAGACGAACAGGACAGACGGACATGACAGACGGACAGGACATACCAACAGGACAGACGGACAGGACAGACAGACAGGACAGACGGACAGGACAGACGGACAGGACAGACGGACAGGACAGACGGACAGGACAGACGAACAGGACAGACGGACAGGACAGACGGACAGGACAGACGGACAGGACAGACGGACAGGACAGACGGACAGGACAGACAGGCAGACAGGACAGACGGACAGGACAGACGGACAGGACAGACGGACAGGACAGACGGACAGGACTGACGGACAGGACAGACGGACAGGACAGACGGACAGGACAGACGGACAGGACAGACGGACAGGACAGACGGACAGGACAGACGGACAGGACAGGCAGACAGGACAGACGGACAGGACAGACGGACAGGACAGACGGACAGGACAGACGGACAGGACAGACGGACAGGACAGACGAACAGGACAGACGGACAGGACAGACAGACAGAACAGACGGACAGGACAGACGGACAGGACAGACGGACAGGACAGACGGACAGGACAGACATACAAGACAGACGGACAGGACAGACGGACAGGACAGACGGACAGGACAGACAGACAGGACAGACGGACAGGACAGACCGACAGGACAGACCGACAGGACAGACGGACAGGACAATCGGACAGGACAGACGGACAGGACATACCAACAGGACAGACAGGACAGACCGACAGGACCGACGAACAGGACTGACAGACAGAAAAGACAGACAGGACAGACGGACAGGACAGATAGACAGGACAGACGGACAGGACAGATAAACAGGACAGACGGACAGGACAGACGGACATGACAGACAGACAGGACAGACAGACAGGACATAAGGACAGGACAGACGGACAGTACAGACGGACACGACAAACGGACAGGACAGACGGACAAGACAGACGGACAGAGCAGACGGACAAGACAGACGGACAGGACAGGCGGACAGGACAGACGGGCAGGGCAGACTGACAGAACAGACGGACAGGACATACGGGCAGGGCAGACTGACAGGACAGACCGACAGGACAGACGGACAGGAAAGACGGACAGGACAGACATACAGGACCGACTGACAGGACAGACTGACAGAAAAGACAGACAGGACAGACGGACAGGACAGACCGACAAGACAGACGGACAGGACAGACGGACAGGACAGACGGACAGGACAGACGGACAGGACAGACGGACAGGACAGACGGACAGGACAGACGGACAGGACAGACGGACAGGACAGACGGACAGGACAGACGGACAGGACAGACGGACAGGACAGACGGACAGGACAGACGGACAGGACAGACGGACAGGACAGACGGACAGGACAGACGGACAGGACAGACGAACAGGACAGACGGACAGGACAAACAGACAGGACAGACAGACAGGACAGACGGACAGGACAGACGGACAGGACAGACGGACAGGACAAACGGACAGGACAGACAGACATGACAGACGGACAGGACAGACGGACAGGACAGACAGACAGGACAGACGGACAGGACAGACGGACAGGACAGACGGACAGGACAGACGGACAGGACAGACGGACAGGACAGACGGACAGGACAGACAGACAGGACAAACGGACACGATAGACGGATCAGATAGACGGACAGGACAGACGCACAGGACACACAGACAGGACAGACGGACAGGACAGACGAACAGGACAGACGAACAGGACAGACAAACAGGACAGACGAACAGGACCGACAGACAGGACCGACGGACAGGAGAGACGGACAGGACAGACGGACAGGACAGACGGACAGGACAGACGGACAGAACAAACGGACAGGATAGACGGATTAGATAGACGGACAGGACAGACGCACAGGACACACAGACAGGACAGATGGACAGGACAGACGAACAGGACACACGGACAGGACAGACGGACAGGACAGACGGACAGGACCGACGGACAGGACAGACGTACAGGACAGACGGACAGGAAAGACGGACAGGACAGACGGACAGCACAAACGGACAGGATAGACGGATAAGACAGACGGACAGGACAGACGGACAGGACAGACGGACAGGACAGACGGACAGGACAGACGGACAGAACTGACGGACAGAACAGACGGACAGGACAGACCGACAGGACAGACGGACAGGACAGACGGACAGGACAGACGGACAGGACAGACGGACAGGACAGACGGACAGGACAGACGGACAGGACAGACGGACAGGACAGACGGACAGGACAGACGGACAGGACAAACAGACAGGACAGACGGACAGGACAGACGGACAGGACAGACGAAGAAGACAGACAGACAGGACAGACATACAGGACAGACAAAAAGGACAGACATACAGGACTGACGGAAACTACAGACGGACAGGACAAAATAGACGGACAGAAATGAAGTACAGGACAGACAGACAGAACAAACGGACAGGACCGACGGACTCTACTGGCGGACTGAAAAGACAGACTGGACACTCGGACAGGACAGACGGACAGAATTAACACACAGGACAGACCAATAGGACCGACCGACAAAACAGACGGACAGGACAGTCGGACAGGACAGACGGACAGGACAGACGGACAGGACAGACGGACAGGACAGACAGACAGGACAGACAGACAGGACAGACGGACAGGACAGACTGTCAGGACAGACATAGAGGACAGAATGACAAGACAAATAGACAAAACCGACAGACAGCCTGGACCGACAGAATAGAGGGACAGGACAGACGAAAACGACAGACAAACAGAACAGACAGACAGGACTGATACACAGGAAAGACCAACAGGACTAACAAACAAAACACACAGACAGGACAGACAAACAGAAGAGACTGACAGGAGAGACGGACAGGACAGATGCACAGGACAGACGGACAAGATACACTGAACGGACTTACGGACAAGACAGACGGAAGAGACAGACTAACAGGACAAATAGACAAAACAGACAAAGAGCATAGACCAAGAGAATAGACAGACAGGACAGACGGAAACGACAGACGAACAGAACAGACGGATAGGACTGACACACGGGACAGACCAACAGGACCGACAGACAAAACAGACTGACAGCCCAGACGGACAGGACAGATGCACAGGACAGACGGACAAGATACACTGAACGGACTTACGGACAGGACAGACGGAAAAGACAGACTAACAGGACAAATAGACAAAACAGACAAAGAGCATAGACCAAGAGAATAGACAGACAGGACAGACGGAAACGACAGACGAACAGAACAGACGGATAGGACTGACACACAGGACAGACCAACAGGACCGACAGACAAAACAGACTGACAGCCCAGACGGACAGAACAGACAAACAGGACTGACGAACAGTACAGACGGACAGGACAAAACAGACGGACAGAACTGAAGTACAGGACAGACGGACAGGACAGACGGACAGGACAGACGGACAGGACAGACGGACAGGACAGACGGACAGGACAGACGGACAGGACAGACGGACAGGAAAGACGGACAGGACAGACGAACAGGACAGACGGACAGGACAGACGGACAGGACAGACGGACAGGACAGACAAACAGGACAGACGAACAGGACAGACGGACAGGACAGACGGACAGGACAGACGGACAGGACAGACGGACAGGACAGACGGACAGGACAGACGGACAGGACAGACGGACAGGACAGACGGACAGGACAGACGGACAGGACAGACGGACAGGACCGACAGGACAGACCGACAGGACAGACGGACAGGACTGACAGACAGAAAAGACAGACAGGACAGACGGACAGGACAGATAGACAGGACAGACGGACAGGACAGATAAACAGGACAGACGGACAGGACAGACGGACATGACAGACAGACAGGACAGACAGACAGTACAGACGGACAGCACAGACGGAAAGGACAGACGGACAGTACAGACGGACAGGACAGACGGACAGGACAGAAGGACAGGACAGACGGACAGTACAGACGAACAGGACAAACGGACAGGACAGACGGACAGGACAGACGAACAGGACAGACGGACAATACAGACGGACACAACAGACGGACAGGACAAGCGGACAAGACAGGCGGACAGCACAGAAAGACAAAACAGACCGATAGGACAGACTGACAGGGCAGACTGACAGGACTGTTCAACAAGACAGATGGACAGGACAGACCGACAAAACAAACCGACAGGACAGAAAAAAAGGACGGAACAGAACGGACAGAAAAGACCGACAGGACAGACGGACAGGACATACCAACAGGACAGACAGACAAGACTAACACACAGGACCGACAGACAAAACAGACGGACAGGACAGGCGGACAGGACAGACGGACAGTACAGAAGGACAGGACAGACAGACAGGACAGACGGAAAGGACAGACGGACAGAACAGACGGACAGGACAGACAGACAGGACAGGACAAACGGACAGGACAGACGGACAGGACAGACGGACAGGACAGACGGACAGGACAGACGGACAGGACAGACGGACAGGACAGACGGACAGGACAGACGGACAGGACAGACGGACAGGACAGACGGACAGGACAGACGGACAGGACAGACGGACAGGACAGACGGACAGGACAGACGGACAGGACAGACGGACAGGACAGACGGACAGGACAGACGGACAGGACAGACGGACAGGACAGACGGACAGGACAGACGGACAGGACAGACGGACAGGACAGACGGACAGGACAGACGGACAGGACAGACGGACAGACGGACAGGACAGACGGACAGGACAGACAGACAGGACAGACGGACAGGACAGACGGACAGGAAAGACGGACAGGACAGACGGAAAGGACAGACGGACAGGACAGACGGACAGAACAGACGGACAGGACAGACGGACAGGACAGACGGACAGGACAGACGGACAGGACAAACGGACAGGACAGACGGACAGGACAGACGGACAGGAAAGACGGACAGGAAAGACGGACAGGACAGACGGAAAGGACCGACGGACAAGACAGACCGACAGGAAAGACAGACAGGACAGACGGACAGGACAGACCGACAAGACAGTCGGACAGGACAGACTGACAGGACAGACGGACAGGACAGACGGACAGGACAGACGGATAGGACAGACGGACAGGACAGACAGACAGGACAGACAGACAGGACAGACGGACAGGACAGACGGACAGGACAGACTGACAGGACAGACGGACAGGACAGACGGACAGAACAGACGGACAGGACAGACGGACAGGACAGACGGACAGAACAGACGGACAGGACAGACGGACAGGACAGACGGACAGGACAGACGGACAGGACAGACGGACAGGACAGACAGACAGGACAGACGGACAGGACAGACGGACAGGACAGACGGACAGGACAGACGGACAGGACAGACGGACAGGACAGACGGACAGGGCAGACGGACAGGACAGACGGACAGGACAGACGGACAGGACAGACGGACAGGACAGACGGACAGGACAGACGGACAGGACAGACGGACAGGACAGACGGACAGGACAGACGGACAGGACAGACGGACAGGACAGACGAACAGGACAGACGGACAGGACAGACGGACAGGACAGACGGACTGGACAGACGGACAGGACAGACGGACAGGACAGACGGACAGGACAGACGGACAGGACAGACGGACAGGACAGACAGACAGGACAGACGGACAGGACAGACGGACAGGACAGACGGACAGGACAGACAGACAGGACAGACGGACAGGACAGACGCACGGGACAGACGGACAGGACAGACGGACAGGACAGACGAACAGGACAGACGGACAGGACAGACTGACAGGACAGACGGACAGGACAGACGGACAGGACAAACGGAAAGTACAGACGGACAGGACAGACGAACAGGACAGACCGACAGGACGGACAATGAGGACAGACGGACAGGACCGACAGACAGCACAGACGGACAGGACAGACGGACAGTACAGACGGACAGGACAGACGGACAGGACAGAAGGAGAGGACAGACGGACAGTACAGACCGACAGGACAGACGGACAGGACAGACGGACAGGACAGACGGACAGGACAGACGGACAGGACAGACGGACAGGACAGACGGACAGGACAGACGGACAGGACAGACGGACAGGACAGACGGACAGGACAGACGGACAGGACAGACGGACAGGACAGACGGACAGGACAGACGGACAGGACAGACGGACAGGACAGACGGACAGGACAGACGGACAGGACAGACGGACAGGACAGACGGACGGGACAGACGGACAGGCAAGACGGACAGGACAGACGGACTGGACAGAAGGACTGGACAGACGGACAGGACAGACTGACAGCACAGACGGACAGGACAGACGGACAGGACAGACGGACAGGAAAGACGGACAGGAAAAACGGACAGGACAGACGGAAAGGACCGACGGACAAGACAGACCGACAGGAAAGACAGACAGGACAGACGGACAGGACAGACCGACAAGACAGTCGGACAGGACAGACTGACAGGACAGACGGACAGGACAGAAGGACTGGACAGACGGACAGGACAGACTGACAGGACCGACGGACAGGACAGACGGACAGGACAGACGGACAGGAAAGACGGACAGGAAAGACGGACAGGACAGACGGACAGGACAGACGGACAGGACAGACGGACAGGACAGACGGACAGGACAGACGGACAGGACAGACGGACAGGACCGACCGAGAGGACAGACGGACAGAACAGACGGACATGACAGACGGACAGGACAGACGGACAGGACAGACGGACAGGACTGACAGACAGAACAGACAGACAGGACAGACGGACAGGACAGATGGACAGGACAGACGGACAGGACAGACGGACAGGACAGACGGACAGGACAGACGGACAGGACAGACGGACAGGACAGACGGACAGGACAGACGGACAGGACAGACAGACAGTACAGATGGACAGCACAGACGGACAGGACAGACGGACACGACAGACAGACAGGAAAGACGGACAGGACAGACGGACAGGACAGACGGACAGTACAGACGGACAGGACAGACAGACAGGACAGACGGACAGGACAGACGGGCAGGACAGACGGACAGGACAGACGGACAGGACAGACGCACGGGACAGACGGACAGGACAGACGGACAGGACAGACGAACAGGACAGACGGACAGGACAGACTGACAGGAAAGACGGACAGGACAGACGGACAGGACAGACGGACAGGACAGACAGACAGGACAGACGGACAGGACAGACGGACAGAACAGACGGACAGGAAAGACGGACAGGACAGACGGACAGGACAGACGGGCAGGACAGACGGACAGGACAGACAGACAGGACAGACGGACAGGACAGACGGACAGGACAGACGCACATTATAGACGGATAGAACGGACGAACAGGACAGACGAACAACACAGACGGACAGTATAGACGGACAGGACAGGCGGACAGGACAGACGGGCAGGGCAGACGGACAGGAAAGACGGACAGGACAGACGGACAGGACAGACGGGCAGGACAGACGGACAGGACAGACGGACAGGACAGACAGACAGGACAGACGGACAGGACAGACGCACATTATAGACGGATAGAACGGACGAACAGGACAGACGAACAACACAGACGGACAGTATAGACGGACAGGACAGGCGGACAGGACAGACGGGCAGGGCAGACGGATTAGATAGACGGACAAAACAGACGCACAGGACACACAGACAGGACAGACGGACAAAACAGACGGACAGGACAGACCGACAGGACAGACGGACAGGACAGACGGACAGGACAGACGGACAGGACAGACAGACAGGACAGACGGACAGGACAGACGGACAGGACCGACGGACATGACAGACAGACAGGACAGACGGACAGGACCGACAGACAGGACAGACGGACACGACAAACGGACAGGACAGACAGACAGGACAAACAGACAGGACAGACGGACAGGACAGACGGACAGGACAGACAAACCGAACAGACAAACAGGACAGACGCACAGGACAGACGGACAGGACAGACGGACAGGACAGACCGACAGGACAAACGGACAGGACAGACAGACAGGACAGACGGACAGGACAGACGGACAGGACAGACGGACAGGACAGACGGACAGGACAGACATACAGGACAGACGGACAGGACAGACGGACAGAACAGACGGACAGGACAGACGGACAGGACAGACAGACAGGACAGACGGACGGGACAGACGGACAGGACAGACGGACAGGACAGACGGACAGGACAGGCGGACAGGACAGACGGACAGGACAGACGGACAGGACCGACTAACAGGACAAATAGACAAAACAGACGGACAGCCTAGACTAACAGAATAGACTACCAGGACAGACGGAAACGACAGACGAATAGAACAGACGGACAGGACTGACACACAGGACAGATCAACAGGACCGACAGACAAAACAGACTGACAGCCCAGACGGACGAAACAGACAAACAGGACCGACGAATAGTACAGACGGACAGGACAAAACAGACGGACAGAACTGCAGTACAGGACAGATGGACAGGACAGACGGACAGGACAGACAGACAGGACAGACGGACAGGACAGACGGGCAGGACAGACGGACAGGACAGACCAACAGAACAGACGGACAGGACAGACCGACTGGACAGACATACAGGACAGACGAACAGGACAGACCGACAGGACAGACAGACAGGACAGACGGACAGGACAAACGGAAAGTACAGACCGACAGGACGGACAATTAGGACAGACGGACAGGACCGACAGACAGCACAGACGGACAGGACAGACGGACAGTACAGACGGACAGGACAGACGGACAGGACAGAAGGACAGGACAGACGGACAGTACAGACCGACAGAACAGACGGACAGGACAGACGGACAGGACAGACGGACAGGACAGACAGACAGGACAGACGGACAGGACAGACGGACAGGACCGACCGAGAGGACAGACGGACAGAACAGACGGACGTGACAGACGGACAGGACAGACGGACAGGACAGACGGACAGGACTGACAGACAGAACAGACAGACAGGACAGACGGACAGGACAGATGGACAGGACAGACGGACAGGACAGACGGACAGGACAGACGGACAGGACAGACGGACAGGACAGACAGACAGTACAGATGGACAGCACAGACGGACAGGACAGACGGACAGGACAGACAGACAGGACAGACGGACAGGACAGACGGACAGGACAGACGGACAGTACAGACGGACAGGACAGACAGACAGGACAGACGGACAGGACAGACGGGCAGGACAGACGGACAGGACAGACGGACAGGACAGACGCACGGGACAGACGGACAGGACAGACGGACAGGACAGACGAACAGGACAGACGGACAGGACAGACTGACAGGACAGACGGACAGGACAGACGGACAGGACAGACGGACAGGACAGACGGACAGGACAGACAGACAGGACAGACGGACAGGACAGACGGACAGAACAGACGGACAGGAAAGACGGACATGACAGACGGACAGGACAGACGGGCAGGACAGACGGACAGGACAGACAGACAGGACAGACGGACAGGACAGACGCACATTATAGACGGATAGAACGGACGAACAGGACAGACGAACAACACAGACGGACAGTATAGACGGACAGGACAGGCGGACAGGACAGACGGGCAGGGCAGACAGACAGGAAAGACGGACAGGACAGACGGACAGGACAGACGGGCAGGACAGACGGACAGGACAGACAGACAGGACAGACGGACAGGACAGACGGACAGGACAGACAGACAGGACAGACGGACAGGACAGACGGACAGGACAGACAGACAGGACAGACGGACAGGACAAACGGACAGGATAGACGGATTAGATAGACGAACAGGACAGACGCACAGGACACACAGACAGGACAGACAGACAGGACAGACGGACAGGACAGACGGACAGGACAGACAGACAGGACAGACGGACAGGACAGACGGACAGGACAGACGGACAGGACAGACGGACAGGACAGACGGACAGGACAGACGGACAGGACAGACGGACAGAACAGACGGACAGGACAGACGGACAGGACAGACGGACAGGACAGACGGACAGGACAGACAGACAGGACAGACGGACAGGACAGACAGACAGGACAGACGGACAGGACAGACGGACAGGACAGACGGACAGGACAGACGGACAGGACAGACGGACAGGACAGACGGACAGGACAGACGGACAGGACAGACGGACAGGACCGACTAACAGAACAAATAGACAAAACAGACGGACAGCCTGGACTAACAGAATAGACGGACAGGACAGACGGAAACGACAGACGAATAGAACAGACGGATAGGACTGACACACAAGACAGATCAACAGGACCGACAGACAAAACAGACTGACAGCCCAGACGGACGAAACAGACAAACAGGACCGACAAACAGTACAGACGGACAGGACAAAACAGACGGGCAGAACTGAAGTACAGGACAGATGGACAGGACAGACAGACAGGACAGACGGACAGGACAGACAGACAGGACAGACGGACAGGACAGACGGACAGGACAGACGGACAGGACAGACCAACAGAACAGACGGACAGGACAGACCGACTGGACAGACGGACAGGACAGACAAACAGGACAGACCAACAGGACAGACGGACAGGACAGATGAACAGGACAGACGGACAGGACAGACGGACATGACAGACAGACAGTACAGACAGACAGCACAGATGGACAGGACAGACAGACAGGACAGACGGACAGGACAGACGGACAGGACAGACATACAGGACAGACAGACAGGACTGACGGACAGGACAGACGGACAGGACAGACGGACAGGACAGACGGACAGGACAGACGGACAGGACAGACAGACAGGACAAACGGACAGGATAGACGGATTAGATAGACGGACAGGACAGACGGACAGGACCGACAGACAGGACAGACGGACAAGACAGACGGACAGCACAGACGGACAGGACAGACGGACAGGACAGACGAACAGGACAGACAGACAGGACAGACGGACAGGACAGACGGACAGGACAGACAGACAGGACAGACGGACAGGACAGACCGACAGGACCGACAGACAGGACAGACGGACAGGACAGACGGACAGGACAGACGGACAGGACAGACGGACAGGACAGACCGACAGGACAGACGGACAGGACAGTTGGACAGGACAGACGGACAGGACACACAGACAGGACAAACGGACAGGATAGACGGATTAGATAGACGGACAGGACAGACGGACAGGACCGACAGACAGGACAGACGGACAAGACAGACGGACAGGACAGACGGACAGGACAGACGGACAGGACAGTCGAACAGGACAGACGGACAGGACAGACGGACAGGACAGACGGACAGGACAGACCGACAGGACAGACCGACAGGACAGACGGACAGGACAGACGGACAGGACAGACGGACAGGACAGACGGACAGGACAAACGGACAGGATAGACGGATTAGATAGACGGACAGGACAGACGGACAGGACCGACAGACAGGACAGACGGACAAGACAGACGGACAGGACAGACGGACAGGACAGACGGACAGGACAGTCGAACAGGACAGACGGACAGGACAGACGGACAGGACAGACGGACAGGACAGACCGACAGGACAGACCGACAGGACAGACGGACAGGACAGACGGACAGGACAGACGGACAGGACAGACGGACAGGACAGACGGACAGGACAGACCGACAGGACAGACGGACAGGACAGTTAGACAGGACAGACGGACAGGACAGACGCACAGGACAAACAGACAGGATAGACGGATTAAATAGACAAACAGGACAGACCGACAGGACAGACAGACAGGACAGACGGACAGGACAGACAGACAGGACAGACGGACAGGACAGACGGACAGGACAGACCGACAGGACAGACGGACAGGACAGACGGATTAAATAGACGGACAGGACAGACAGAAAGGACAGACAGACAGGACAGACGGACAGGACAGACGGACAGGACAGACGGACAGGACAGACGGACAGGACAGACGGACAGGACAGACGGACAGGACAGACGGACAGGACAGACGGACAGGACAGACGGACAGGACAGACGGACAGGACAGACGGACAGGACAGACGGACAGGACAGACGGACAGGACAGACGGACAGGACAGACGGACAGGACAGACGGACAGGATAGACGGACATCACAGACGGACAGGACAGACGGACAGGACAGACAGACAGGACAGACAGACAGGACAGACGGACAGGACAGACGGACAGGACAGACGGACAGGACAGACGGACAGCACAGACGGACAGCACAGACGGACAGAACAGACGGACAGGACAGACGGACAGGACAGACCGACAGGACAGACCGACAGGACAGACGGACAGGACAGACGGACAGGACAGACGGACAGGACAGACGGACAGGACAGACGGACAGGACAGACCGACAGGACAGACGGACAGGACAGTTGGACAGGACAGACGGACAGAACAGACGCACAGGACAAACAGACAGAATAGACGGATTAAATAGACAGACAGGACAGACAGACAGGACAGACAGACAGGACAGACGGACAGGACAGACAGACAGGACAGACGGACAGGACAGACGGACAGGACAGACCGACAGGACAGACGGACAGGACAGACGGATTAAATAGACGGACAGGACAGACAGAAAGGACAGACGGACAGGACAGACGGACAGGACAGACGGACAGGACAGACGGACAGGACAGACGGACAGGACAGACGGACAGGACAGACGGACAGGACAGACGGACAGGACAGACGGACAGGACAGACGGACAGGACAGACGGACAGGACAGACGGACAGGACAGACGGACAGGACAGACTGACAGGACAGACGGACAGGATAGACGGACATCACAGACGGACAGGACAGACGGACAGGACAGACAGACAGGACAGACAGACAGGACAGACGGACAGGACAGACGGACAGGACAGACGGACAGGACAGACGGACAGCACAGACGGACAGGACAGACGGACAGAACAGACGGACAGGACAGACGGACAGGACAGACGGACAGGACAAACGGACAGACGGACAGGACAGACGGACAGGACAGACGGACAGGACAGACGGACAGGACAGACAAACAGGAGAGAGGGACAGAAGAGACGGACAGGACAGACGGACAGGACAGACGGACACGACAGACGGACACGACAGACCGACAGGACAGACAGACAGAACAGACGGACAGGACAGACGGACAGGACAGACAGACAGGACAGACGGACAGGACAGACGGACAGGACAGACAGACAGGACAGACCGACAGGACAGAAGGACAGGACAGACGGACAGGACAGACGGACAGGACAGACGGACAGGACAGACGGACAGGACAGACCGACAGGAAAGACGGACAGGACAGACGGATTAAATTGACGGACAGGACAGACAGAAAGGACAGACAGACAGGACAGACGGACAGGACAGACGGACAGGACAGACATACAGGACAGACGGACAGGACCGACGGACAGGACAGACGGACAGGACAGACGGACAGGACAGACGGACAGGACAGACGGACAGGACAGACGGACAGGACAGACGGACAGGACAGACGGACAGGACAGACAGACAGGACAAACGGACAGGATAGACAGATTAGATAGACGGACAGGACAGACGGACAGGACAGACGGACAGGACAGACGGACAGGACAGACGGACAGGACCGACTAACAGAACAAATAGACAAAACAGACGGACAGCCTGGACTAACAGAATAGACGGACAGGACAGACGGAAACGACAGACGAATAGAACAGACGGATAGGACTGACACACAAGACAGATCAACAGGACCGACAGACAAAACAGACTGACAGCCCAGACGGACGAAACAGACAAACAGGACCGACAAACAGTACAGACGGACAGGACAAAACAGACGGGCAGAACTGAAGTACAGGACAGATGGACAGGACAGACAGACAGGACAGACGGACAGGACAGACAGACAGGACAGACGGACAGGACAGACGGACAGGACAGACGGACAGGACAGACCAACAGAACAGACGGACAGGACAGACCGACTGGACAGACGGACAGGACAGACAAACAGGACAGACCAACAGGACAGACGGACAGGACAGATGAACAGGACAGACGGACAGGACAGACGGACATGACAGACAGACAGTACAGACAGACAGCACAGATGGACAGGACAGACAGACAGGACAGACGGACAGGACAGACGGACAGGACAGACATACAGGACAGACAGACAGGACTGACGGACAGGACAGACGGACAGGACAGACGGACAGGACAGACGGACAGGACAGACGGACAGGACAGACAGACAGGACAAACGGACAGGATAGACGGATTAGATAGACGGACAGGACAGACGGACAGGACCGACAGACAGGACAGACGGACAAGACAGACGGACAGCACAGACGGACAGGACAGACGGACAGGACAGACGAACAGGACAGACAGACAGGACAGACGGACAGGACAGACGGACAGGACAGACAGACAGGACAGACGGACAGGACAGACCGACAGGACAGACGGACAGGACAGACGGACAGGACAGACGGACAGGACAGACGGACAGGACAGACGGACAGGACAGACCGACAGGACAGACGGACAGGACAGTTGGACAGGACAGACGGACAGGACACACAGACAGGACAAACGGACAGGATAGACGGATTAGATAGACGGACAGGACAGACGGACAGGACCGACAGACAGGACAGACGGACAAGACAGACGGACAGGACAGACGGACAGGACAGACGGACAGGACAGTCGAACAGGACAGACGGACAGGACAGACGGACAGGACAGACGGACAGGACAGACCGACAGGACAGACCGACAGGACAGACGGACAGGACAGACGGACAGGACAGACGGACAGGACAGACGGACAGGACAGACGGACAGGACAGACCGACAGGACAGACGGACAGGACAGTTAGACAGGACAGACGGACAGGACAGACGCACAGGACAAACAGACAGGATAGACGGATTAAATAGACAAACAGGACAGACCGACAGGACAGACAGACAGGACAGACGGACAGGACAGACAGACAGGACAGACGGACAGGACAGACGGACAGGACAGACCGACAGGACAGACGGACAGGACAGACGGATTAAATAGACGGACAGGACAGACAGAAAGGACAGACAGACAGGACAGACGGACAGGACAGACGGACAGGACAGACGGACAGGACAGACGGACAGGACAGACGGACAGGACAGACGGACAGGACAGACGGACAGGACAGACGGACAGGACAGACGGACAGGACAGACGGACAGGACAGACGGACAGGACAGACGGACAGGACAGACGGACAGGACAGACGGACAGGATAGACGGACATCACAGACGGACAGGACAGACGGACAGGACAGACAGACAGGACAGACAGACAGGACAGACGGACAGGACAGACGGACAGGACAGACGGACAGGACAGACGGACAGCACAGACGGACAGCACAGACGGACAGAACAGACGGACAGGACAGACGGACAGGACAGACCGACAGGACAGACCGACAGGACAGACGGACAGGACAGACGGACAGGACAGACGGACAGGACAGACGGACAGGACAGACGGACAGGACAGACCGACAGGACAGACGGACAGGACAGTTGGACAGGACAGACGGACAGAACAGACGCACAGGACAAACAGACAGAATAGACGGATTAAATAGACAGACAGGACAGACAGACAGGACAGACAGACAGGACAGACGGACAGGACAGACAGACAGGACAGACGGACAGGACAGACGGACAGGACAGACCGACAGGACAGACGGACAGGACAGACGGATTAAATAGACGGACAGGACAGACAGAAAGGACAGACGGACAGGACAGACGGACAGGACAGACGGACAGGACAGACGGACAGGACAGACGGACAGGACAGACGGACAGGACAGACGGACAGGACAGACGGACAGGACAGACGGACAGGACAGACGGACAGGACAGACGGACAGGACAGACGGACAGGACAGACGGACAGGACAGACTGACAGGACAGACGGACAGGATAGACGGACATCACAGACGGACAGGACAGACGGACAGGACAGACAGACAGGACAGACAGACAGGACAGACGGACAGGACAGACGGACAGGACAGACGGACAGGACAGACGGACAGCACAGACGGACAGGACAGACGGACAGAACAGACGGACAGGACAGACGGACAGGACAGACGGACAGGACAAACGGACAGACGGACAGGACAGACGGACAGGACAGACGGACAGGACAGACGGACAGGACAGACAAACAGGAGAGAGGGACAGAAGAGACGGACAGGACAGACGGACAGGACAGACGGACACGACAGACGGACACGACAGACCGACAGGACAGACAGACAGAACAGACGGACAGGACAGACGGACAGGACAGACAGACAGGACAGACGGACAGGACAGACGGACAGGACAGACAGACAGGACAGACCGACAGGACAGAAGGACAGGACAGACGGACAGGACAGACGGACAGGACAGACGGACAGGACAGACGGACAGGACAGACCGACAGGAAAGACAGACAGGACAGACGGATTAAATTGACGGACAGGACAGACAGAAAGGACAGACAGACAGGACAGACGGACAGGACAGACGGACAGGACAGACATACAGGACAGACGGACAGGACCGACGGACAGGACAGACGGACAGGACAGACGGACAGGACAGACGGACAGGACAGACGGACAGGACAGACGGACAGGACAGACGGACAGGACAGACGGACAGGACAGACAGACAGGACAAACGGACAGGATAGACAGATTAGATAGACGGACAGGACAGACGGACAGGACAGACGGACAGGACAGACGGACAAGACAGACGGACAGGACAGACGGACAGGACAGACGGACAGGTTAGACGGACAGGACAGACGGACAGAACAGACGGACAGGACAGACCGACAGGACAGACGGACAGGACAGACGGACAGGACAGACGGACAGGACAGACGGACAGGACAGACGGACAGGACAGACGGACAGGACAGACGGACAGGACAGACGCACAGGACAAACGGACAGGATAGACGGATTAGATAGACGGACAGGACAGACAGACAGGACAGACAGACAGGACAGACGGACAGGACAGACCGACAGGACAGACGGACAGGACAGACGGACAGGACAGACGGACAGGACAGACGGACAGGACAGACGGACAGGACAGACGGACAGGACAGACGGACAGGACAGACGGACAGGACAGTTGGACAGGACAGACAGACAGGACAGACGCACAGGACAAACGGACAGGATAGACGGATTAAATAGACAGACAGGACAGACAGACAGGACAGACAGACAGGACAGACGGACAGGACAGACAGACAGGACAGACGGACAGGACAGACGGACAGGACAGACGGACAGGACAGACGCACAGGACAGACGCACAGGACAGACGGACAGGACAGACGGACAGGACAGACAGACAGGACCGACAGACATGACAGACAGACAGGACAGACGGACAGGACCGACAGACAGGACAGACGGACAGGACAGACGGACAGGATAGACGGACAGGACAAACAGACAGGATAGACGGATAAGATAGACAGACAGGACAGACGGACAGGACAGACCGACAGGACAGACAGGCAGGACCGACGAACAGGACAGACGGACAGGACAGACAGACAGGACAGACAGACAGGACAGACGGACAGGACAGACGGACAGGACAGACGGACAGGACAGACGGACAGGACAGACGCACAGGACAAACGGACAGGATAGATGGATTAAATAGACGGACAGAACAGACAGAAAGGACAGACAGACAGGACAGACGGACAGGACAGACGGACAGGACCGACGGACAGGACAGACTTACAGGACGGACGGACAGGACAGACGGACAGGACAAACGGACAGGATAGACGGATTAGATAGACGGACAGGACAGACGGACAGGACAGACGGACAGGACAGACAGACAGGACAGACGGACAGGACAGACAGACAGGACAGACGGACAGGACAGACGGACAGGACAGACGGACAGTACAGACGGACAGGACAGACGGACAGGACAGACGGACAGGACAGAGGGACAGACCAGACGGACAGGACAGACGGATTAAATTGACGGACAGGACAGACAGAAAGGACAGACAGACAGGACAGACGGACAGGACAGACGGACAGGACAGACATACAGGACAGACCGACAGGACTGACGGACAGGACAGACGGACAGGACAGACGGACAGGACAAACGGACAGGATAGACGGACAGGACAGACAGACAGGACAAACGGACAGGATAGACGGATTAGATAGACGGACAGGACAGACGGACAGGACCGACAGACAGGACAGACGGACAAGACAGACGGACAGCACAGACGGACAGGACAGACGGACAGGACAGACGAACAGGACAGACGGACAGGACAGACGGACAGGACAGACGGACAGGACCGACAGACAGGACAGACGGACAGGACAGACCGACAGGACAGACGGACAGGACAGACGGACAGGACAGACGGACAGGACAGACGGACAGGACAGACGGACAGGACAGACGGACAAGACAGACCGACAGGACAGACGGACAGGACAGTTGGACAGGACAGACGGACAGGACAGACAGACAGGACAAACGGACAGGATAGACGGATTAGATAGACGGACAGGACAGACGGACAGGACCGACAGACAGGACAGACGGACAAGACAGACGGACAGGACAGACGGACAGGACAGACGGACAGGACAGTCGAACAGGACAGACGGACAGGACAGACGGACAGGACAGACGGACAGGACAGACGGACAGGACAGACCGACAGGACAGACGGACAGGACAGACGGACAGGACAGACGGACAGGACAGACGGACAGGACAGACGGACAGGACAGACGGACAGGACAAACCGACAGGACAGACGGACAGGACAGTTGGACAGGACAGACGGACAGGACAGACGCACAGGACAAACAGACAGGATAGACGGATTAAATAGACAGACAGGACAGACAGACAGGACAGACAGACAGGACAGACGGACAGGACAGACAGACAGGACAGACGGACAGGACAGACGGACAGGACAGACGGACAGGACAGACGGACAGGACAGACCGACAGGACAGACGGACAGGACAGACGGATTAAATAGACGGACAGAACAGACAGAAAGGACAGACGGACAGGACAGACGGACAGGACAGACGGACAGGACAGACGGACAGGACAGACGGACAGGACAGACGGACAGGACAGACGGACAGGACAGACGGACAGGACAGACGGACAGGACAGACGGACAGGACAGACGGACAGGACAGACGGACAGGACAGACGGACAGGACAGACGGACAGGACAGACGGACAGGACAGACGCACAGGATAGACGGACATCACAGACGGACAGGACAGACGGACAGGACAGACAGACAGGACAGACAGACAGGACAGACGGACAGAACAGACGGACAGGACAGACGGACAGGACAGACGGACAGCACAGACGGACAGGACAGACGGACAGAACAGACGGACAGGACAGACGGACAGGACAGACGGACAGGACAAACGGACAGACGGACAGGACAGACGGACAGGACAGACGGACAGGACAGACGGACAGGACAGACGGACAGGACATACAAACAGGAGAAAGGGACAGAAGAGACAGACAGGACAGACGGACAGGACAGACGGACACGACAGACGGACACAACAGACGGACACGACAGACCGACAGGACAGACAGACAGGACAGACGGACAGGACAGACAAACAGGAGAGAGGGACAGAAGAGACGGACAGGACAGACAGACAGGACAGACGGACAGGACAGACGGACACGACAGACGGACAGGACAGACGGACAGGACAGTTGGACAGGACAGACAGACAGGACAGACGCACAGGACAAACGGACAAGATAGACGGATTAAATAGACAGACAGGACAGACAGACAGGACAGACAGACAGGACAGACAGACAGGACAGACAGACAGGACAGACGGACAGGACAGACGGACAGGACAGACGGACAGGACAGACGGACAGGACAGACCGACAGGACAGACGGACAGGACAGACGGATTAAATAGACGGACAGGACAGACAGAAAGGACAGACGGACAGGACAGACGGACAGGACAGACGGACAGGACAGACGGACAGGACAGACGGACAGGACAGACGGACAGGACAGACGGACAGGACAGACGGACAGGACAGACGGACAGGACAGACGGACAGGACAGACGGACAGGACAGACGGACAGGACAGACGGACAGGACAGACGGACAGGACAGACGGACAGGACAGACGGACAGGACAGACGGACAGGACAGACGGACAGGACAGACGGACAGGACAGACGGACAGGACAGACGGACAGGACAGACGGACAGGACAGACGGACAGGACAGACGGACAGGACAGACGGACAAGACAGACGGACAGGACAGGCAGACAGGACACACGGACAGGACAGACGGACAAGACAGACCGACAGGACAGGCAGACAGGACACACGGACAGGACAGACGGACAGGACAGACGGACATGACAGACGGACCGGACAGACGGACAGGACAGACGGACAGGACAGACGGACAGGACAGACGGACAGGACAGACGGACAGGACAGACGGACAGGACAGACCGACAGGACAGACAGACGGACAGGACAGACGGACAGGACAGACGGACAGGACAGACGGACAGGACAGACCAACAGGAGAGAGGGACAGAAGAGACGGACAGGACAGACAGACAGGACAGACGGACAGGACAGACGGACACGACAGACCGACAGGACAGACAGACAGAACAGACGGACAGGACAGACGGACAGGACAGACAGACAGGACAGACGGACAGGACAGACGGACAGGATAGACAGACAGGACAGACCGACAGGACAGACGGACAGGACAGACGGACAGGACAGACGGACAGGACAGACGGACAGGACAGACGGACAGGACAGACCGACAGGAAAGACGGACAGGACAGACGGATTAAATTGACGGACAGGACAGACAGAAAGGACAGACAGACAGGACAGACGGACAGGACAGACCGACAGGAAAGACGGACAGGACAGACGGATTAAATTGACGGACAGGACAGACAGAAAGGACAGACGGACAGGACAGACGGACAGGACAGACGGACAGGACAGACGGACAGGACAGACGGACAGGACAGACAGACAGGACAAACGGACAGGATAGACGGACAGGACAGACGGACAGGACAGATAGACAGGACAGACGGACAAGACAGACGGACAGGACAGACGGACAGGACAGACGGACAGGACAGACGGACAGGACAGACGGACAGGACAGACGGACAGGACAGACGGACAGGACAGACGGACAGGACAGACGGACAGGACAGACGGACAGGACAGACGGACAGGACAGACGGACAGGACAGACGGACAGGACAGACGGACAGGACAGACGGACAGGACAGACGGACAGGACAGACGCACAGGACAGACGCACAGGACAAATGGACAGGATAGACGGATTAGATAGACAGACAGGACAGACAGACAGGACAGACAGACAGGACAGACGGACAGGACAGACCGACAGGACAGACAGACAGGACAGACGGACAGGACAGACGGACAGGACAGACGGACAGGACAGACGGACAGGACAGACGGACAGGACAGACGGACAGGACAGACGGACAGGACAGACGGATTAAATAGACGGACAGGACAGACAGAAAGGACAGACAGACAGGACAGACGGACAGGACAGACGGACAGGACCGACGGACAGGACAGACTTACAGGACGGACGGACAGGACAGACGGACAGGACAAACGGACAGGATAGACGGATTAGATAGACGGACAGGACAGACAGACAGGACAGACAGACAGGACAGACGGACAGGACAGACCGACAGGACAGACGGACAGGACAGACGGACAGGACAGACGGACAGCACAGACGGACAGGACAGACGGACAGGACAGACGGACAGGACAGACGGATTAAATAGACGGACAGGACAGACAGAAAGGACAGACGGACAGGACAGACGGACAGGACAGACGGACAGGACAGACGGATAGGACAGACGGACAGGACAGACGGACAGGATAGACGGACATCACAGACGGACAGGACAGACGGACAGGACAGACGGACAGGAAAGACGGACAGGACAGACGGACAGGACAGACAGACAGGACAGACGGACAGGACAGACGGACAGGACAGACGGACAGGACAGACGGACAGGACAAACGGACAGGATAGACGGATTAGATAGACGGACAGGACAGACGGACAATACAGACCGACAGGACAGACGGACAGGACAGACGGACAGGACAGACGGACAGGACAGACTGACAGGACAGACGGACAGGACAGACGAACAGGATAGACAGACAGGACCGACGGACAGGACAGACGGACAGGACAGACCAAAAGGACAGACTGACAGGACACACGGACAGGACAGACAGACAGGATAGACGGACAGGACAAACGGACAGGACAGACGGACAGGACAGACGGACAGGACAGACGGACAAAACAGACGGACAGGACCGACAGACAGGACAGACGGACAGGAATGACGGACAGGACAGACGGACAGGACCGACGGACATGACAGACAGACAGGACAGACAGACAGGACCGACGGACAGGACAGACGGACAGATAAGACGGACTGGACAGACGGACAGGACAAACAGACAGGACCGACCGACAGGACAGACGGACAGGACAGACTTACAGGACAGACGGACAGGACAGACGGACAGGACAGACGGACAGGACAAACGGACAGGATAGACGGATTAGATAGACAGACAGGACAGACAGACAAGACAGACGGACAGGACAGACGGACAGGACAGACGGACAGGACAGACGGACAGGACAGACGGACAGGACAGACGGACAGGACAGACGGACAGGACAGACGGACAGGACAGACCGACAGGACAGACGGACAGGACAGTTGGACAGGACAGACGGACAGGACAGACGCACAGGACAAACGGACAGGATAGACGGATTAAATAGACAGACAGGACAGACAGACAGGACAGACAGACAGGACAGACGGACAGGACAGACAGACAGGACAGACGGACAGGACAGACGGACAGGACAGACGGACAGGACAGACGGACAGGACAGACCGACAGGACAGACGGACAGGACAGACGGATTAAATAGACGGACAGTACAGACAGAAAGGACAGACGGACAGGACAGACGGACAGGACAGACGGACAGGACAGACGGACAGGACAGACGGACAGGACAGACGGACAGGACAGACGGACAGGACAGACGGACAGGACAGACGGACAGGACAGACGGACAGGACAGACGGACAGGACAGACGGACAGGACAGACGGACAGGACAGACGGACAGGACAGACGGACAGGACAGACGGACAGGACAGACGGACAGGACAGACGGACAGGACAGACGGACAGGACAGACGGACAGGACAGACGGACAGGATAGACGGACATCACAGACGGACAGGACAGACGGACAGGACAGACGGACAGGACAGAAAGACAGGACAGACGGACAGGACAGACGAACAGGACAGACGGACAGGACAGACGGACAAACGAACAGGACAGACGGACAGGACAGACATACAGGACAGACGGACAGGACAGACGGACAGGACAGACGGACAGGACAGACAAACAGGAGAGAGGGACAGAAGAGACGGACAGGACAGACAGACAGGACAGACGGACAGGACAGACGGACAGGACAGACGGACACGACAGACCGACAGGACAGACAGACAGAACAGACGGACAGGACAGACGGACAGGACAGACAGACAGGACAGACGGACAGGACAGACGGACAGGACAGACAGACAGGACAGACCGACAGGACAGACGGACAGGACAGACGGACAGGACAGACAGACAGGACAGACGGACAGGACAGACGAACAGGATAGACAGACAGGACCGACGGACAGGACAGACGGACAGGACAGACCAAAAGGACAGACTGACAGGACACACGGACAGGACAGACAGACAGGATAGACGGACAGAACAAACGGACAGGACAGACGGACAGGACAGACGCACAGGACAGACGGACAAAACAGACGGACAGGACCGACAGACAGGACAGACGGACAGGAATGACGTACAGGACAGACAGACAGGACCGACGGACATGACAGACAGACAGGACAGACAGACAGGACCGACGGACAGGACAGACGGACAGATAAGACGGACTGGACAGACGGACAGGACAAACAGACAGGACCGACGGACAGGACAGACGGACAGGACAGACTTACAGGACAGACGGACAGGACAGACGGACAGGACAGACAGACAGGACAAACGGACAGGATAGACGGATTAGATAGACAGACAGGACAGACGGACAAGACAGACGGACAGGACAGACGGACAGGACAGACGGACAGGACAGACGGACAGGACAGACGGACAGGACAGACGGACAGGACAGACGGACAGGACAGACCGACAGGACAGACGGACAGGACAGTTGGACAGGACAGACGGACAGGACAGACGCACAGGACAAACGGACAGGATAGACGGATTAAATAGACAGACAGGACAGACAGACAGGACAGACAGACAGGACAGACGGACAGGACAGACAGACAGGACAGACGGACAGGACAAACGGACAGGACAGACGGACAGGACAGACGGACAGGACAGACCGACAGGACAGACGGACAGGACAGACGGATTAAATAGACGGACAGGACAGACAGAAAGGACAGACGGACAGGACAGACGGACAGGACAGACGGACAGGACAGACGGACAGGACAGACGGACAGGACAGACGGACAGGACAGACGGACAGGACAGACGGACAGGACAGACGGACAGGACAGACGGACAGGACAGACGGACAGGACAGACGGACAGGACAGACGGACAGGACAGACGGACAGGACAGACGGACAGGACAGACGGACAGGACAGACGGACAGGACAGACGGACAGGATAGACGGACATCACAGACGGACAGGACAGACGGACAGGACAGACGGACAGGACAGACGGACAGGACAGACGGACAGGACAGACGGACAGGACAGACGGACAGGACAGACGGACAGCACAGACGGACAGGACAGACGGACAGAACAGACGGACAGGACAGACGGACAGGACAGACGGACAGACGAACAGGACAGACGGACAGGACAGACGGACAGGACAGACGGACAGGACAGACGGACAGGACAGACGGACAGGACAGACGGACAGGACAGACGGACAGGACAGACAAACAGGAGAGAGGGACAGAAGAGACGGACAGGACAGACGGACAGGACAGACGGACAGGACAGACGGACAGGACAGACGGACAGGACCGACGGACACGACAGACCGACAGGACAGACAGACAGAACAGACGGACAGGACAGACGGACAGGACAGACAGACAGGACAGACGGACAGGACAGAGGGACAGGACAGACAGACAGGACAGACCGACAGGACAGACGGACAGGACAGACGGACAGGACAGACCGACAGGACAGACGGACAGGACAGACGGACAGGACAGACCGACAGGAAAGACGGACAGGACAGACGGATTAAATTGACGGACAGAACAGACAGAAAGGACAGACAGACAGGACAGACGGACAGGACAGACGGACAGGACAGACATACAGGACAGACGGACAGGACCGACGGACAGGACAGACGGACAGGACAGACGGACAGGACAGACGGACAGGACAGACGGACAGGACAGACAGACAGGACAAACGGACAGGATAGACGGATTAGATAGACGGACAGGACAGATGGACAGGACAGACAGACAGGACAGACGGACAAGACAGACGGACAGGACAGACGGACAGGACAGACGGACAGGACAGACGGACAGGACAGACGGACAGGACAGACGGACAGGACAGACGGACAGGACAGACGGACAGGACAGACGGACAGGACAGACGGACAGGACAGACGGACAGGACAGACCGACAGGACAGACGGACAGGACAGACGGACAGGACAGACGGACAGGACAGACGGACAGGACAGACGGACAGGACAGACGGACGGGACAGACGGACAGGACAGACGGACAGGACAGACGCACAGGACAAACGGACAGGATAGACGCACAGGACAAACGGACAGGATAGACGGATTAGATAGACGGACAGGACAGACAGACAGGACAGACAGACAGGACAGACGGACAGGACAGACCGACAGGACAGACGGACAGGACAGACGGACAGGACAGACGGACAGGACAGACGGACAGGACAGACGGACAGGACAGACGGACAGGACAGACGGACAGGACAGACGGACAGGACAGACGGATTAAATAGACGGACAGGACAGACAGAAAGGACAGACGGACAGGACAGACGGACAGGACAGACGGACAGGACAGACGGATAGGACAGACGGACAGGACAGACGGACAGGATAGACGGACATCACAGACGGACAGGACAGACGGACAGGACAGACGGACAGGACAGACGGACAGGACAGACGGACAAAACAGACGGACAGGACAGACGGACAGCACAGACGGACAGCACAGACGGACAGGACAGACGGACAGGAAAGACGGACAGGACAGACGAACAGGACAGACGGACAGGACAGACGGACAGGACAGACGGACAGGACAGACGGACAGGACAGACGGACAGGACAGACGGACAGGACAGACGGACAGGACAGACGGACAGGACAGACGGACAGGACAGACGGACAGGACAGACGGACAGGACAGACGGACAGGACAGACGGACAGGACAAACGGACAGGATAGACAGATAAGATAGACGGACAGGACAGACGGACAATACAGACCGACAGGACAGACGGACAGGACAGACGGACAGGACAGACGGACAGGACAGACGGACAGGACAGACGGACAGGACAGACGGACAGGACAGACGGACAGGACAGACGGACAGGACAGACGGACAGGACAGACGGACAGGACAGACGGACAGGACAGACGGACAGGACAGACGGACAGGACAGACGGACAGGACAGACGGACAGGACAGACGGACAAGACAGACGGACAGGACAGACGGACAGGACAGACGGACAGGACAGACGGACAGGACAGACTGACAGGACAGACGGACAGGACAGACGAACAGGATAGACAGACAGGACCGACGGACAGGACAGACGGACAGGACAGACCAAAAGGACAGACTGACAGGACACACGGACAGGACAGACAGACAGGATAGACAGACAGGACAGACGGACAGGATAGACGGACAGGACAAACGGACAGGACAGACGGACAGGACAGACGGACAGGACAGACGGACAAAACAGACGGACAGGACCGACGGACAGGACAGACGGACAGGAATGACGGACAGGACAGACGGACAGGACCGACGGACATGACAGACAGACAGGACAGACAGACAGGACCGACGGACAGGACAGACGGACTGGACAGACGGACAGGACAAACAGACAGGACAGACGGACAGGACAGACGGACAGGACAGACGGACAGGACAGACGGGTAGGACAGACGGACAGGACAGACGGACAGGACAAACGGACAGGATAGACGGATTAGATAGACAGACAGGACAGACGGACAGGACAGACGGACAGGACAGACGGACAGGACAGACGGAAAGGACAGACGGACAGGACAGACGGACAGGACAGACGGACAAGACAGACGGACAGGACAGACGGACAGGACAGACGGACAGGACAGACGGACAGAACAGACAGACAGGACAGACGCACAGGACAGACGCACAGGACAGACGGACAGGACAGACGGACAGGACAGACGGACAGGACAGACGGACAGGACAGACGGACAGGACAGACGGACAGGACAGACGGACATTACAGACAGACAGGACAGACAGACAGGACAGACGGACAGGACAGACGGAAAGGACAGACGGACAGGACAGACGGACAGGACAGACGGACAGGACAGACGGACAACACAGACGGACAGGACAGACGGACAGAACAGACAGACAGGACAGACGGACAGGACAGACGGACAGGACAGACGGACAGACGGACAGGACAGACGGACAGGACAGACGGACAGGACAGACGGACAGGACAGACGGACAGGACAGACGGACAGGACAGACGGACATCACAGACGGACAGGACAGACGGACAGGACAGACGGACAGGACAGACAGACAGGACAGACGGACAGGACAGACGGACAGGACAGACGGACAGGACAGACGGACAGGACAGACGGACAGGACAGACGGACAGCACAGACGGACAGGACAGACGGACAGAACAGACGGACAGGACAGACGGACAGGACAGACGGACAGGACAGACGGACAGACGGACAGGACAGACGGACAGGACAGACGGACAGGACAGACGGACAGGACAGACGGACAGGACAGACGGACAGGACAGACGGACAGGACAGACGGACAGGACAGACAAACAGGAGAGAGGGACAGAAGAGACGGACAGGACAGACGGACAGGACAGACGGACACGACAGACGGACAGGACAGACAGACAAAACAGACGGACAGGACAGACGGACAGGACAGACAGACAGGACAGACGGACAGGACAGACGGACAGGACAGACAGACAGGACAGACCGACAGGACAGACGGACAGGACAGACGGACAGGACAGACGGACAGGACAGACGGACAGGACAGACGGACAGGACAGACGGACAGGACAGACGGACAGGACAGACAGACAGGACAAACGGACAGGATAGACAGATTAGATAGACGGACAGGACAGACGGACAGGACAGACGGACAGGACAGACGGACAAAACAGACGGACAGGACAGACGGACAGCACAGACGGACAGCACAGACGGACAGGACAGACGGACAGGAAAGACGGACAGGACAGACGAACAGGACAGACGGACAGGACAGACGGACAGGACAGACGGACAGGACAGACGGACAGGACAGACGGACAGGACAGACGGACAGGACAGACGGACAGGACAGACGGACAGGACAGACGGACAGGACAGACGGACAGGACAGACGGACAGGACAGACGGACAGGACAGACGGACAGGACAAACGGACAGGATAGACAGATAAGATAGACGGACAGGACAGACGGACAATACAGACCGACAGGACAGACGGACAGGACAGACGGACAGGACAGACGGACAGGACAGACGGACAGGACAGACGGACAGGACAGACGGACAGGACAGACGGACAGGACAGACGGACAGGACAGACGGACAGGACAGACGGACAGGACAGACGGACAGGACAGACGGACAGGACAGACGGACAGGACAGACGGACAGGACAGACGGACAAGACAGACGGACAGGACAGACGGACAGGACAGACGGACAGGACAGACGGACAGGACAGACTGACAGGACAGACGGACAGGACAGACGAACAGGATAGACAGACAGGACCGACGGACAGGACAGACGGACAGGACAGACCAAAAGGACAGACTGACAGGACACACGGACAGGACAGACAGACAGGATAGACAGACAGGACAGACGGACAGGATAGACGGACAGGACAAACGGACAGGACAGACGGACAGGACAGACGGACAGGACAGACGGACAAAACAGACGGACAGGACCGACGGACAGGACAGACGGACAGGAATGACGGACAGGACAGACGGACAGGACCGACGGACATGACAGACAGACAGGACAGACAGACAGGACCGACGGACAGGACAGACGGACTGGACAGACGGACAGGACAAACAGACAGGACAGACGGACAGGACAGACGGACAGGACAGACGGACAGGACAGACGGGTAGGACAGACGGACAGGACAGACGGACAGGACAAACGGACAGGATAGACGGATTAGATAGACAGACAGGACAGACGGACAGGACAGACGGACAGGACAGACGGACAGGACAGACGGAAAGGACAGACGGACAGGACAGACGGACAGGACAGACGGACAAGACAGACGGACAGGACAGACGGACAGGACAGACGGACAGGACAGACGGACAGAACAGACAGACAGGACAGACGCACAGGACAGACGCACAGGACAGACGGACAGGACAGACGGACAGGACAGACGGACAGGACAGACGGACAGGACAGACGGACAGGACAGACGGACAGGACAGACGGACATTACAGACGGACAGGACAGACGGAAAGGACAGACGGACAGGACAGACGGACAGGACAGACGGACAGGACAGACGGACAACACAGACGGACAGGACAGACGGACAGAACAGACAGACAGGACAGACGGACAGGACAGACGGACAGGACAGACGGACAGACGGACAGGACAGACGGACAGGACAGACGGACAGGACAGACGGACAGGACAGACGGACAGGACAGACGGACAGGACAGACGGACATCACAGACGGACAGGACAGACGGACAGGACAGACGGACAGGACAGACAGACAGGACAGACGGACAGGACAGACGGACAGGACAGACGGACAGGACAGACGGACAGGACAGACGGACAGGACAGACGGACAGCACAGACGGACAGGACAGACGGACAGAACAGACGGACAGGACAGACGGACAGGACAGACGGACAGGACAGACGGACAGACGGACAGGACAGACGGACAGGACAGACGGACAGGACAGACGGACAGGACAGACGGACAGGAGAGAGGGACAGAAGAGACGGACAGGACAGACGGACAGGACAGACAAACAGGAGAGAGGGACAGAAGAGACGGACAGGACAGACGGACAGGACAGACGGACACGACAGACGGACAGGACAGACAGACAAAACAGACGGACAGGACAGACGGACAGGACAGACAGACAGGACAGACGGACAGGACAGACGGACAGGACAGACAGACAGGACAGACCGACAGGACAGACGGACAGGACAGACGGACAGGACAGACGGACAGGACAGACGGACAGGACAGACGGACAGGACAGACGGACAGGACAGACGGACAGGACAGACAGACAGGACAAACGGACAGGATAGACAGATTAGATAGACGGACAGGACAGACGGACAGGACAGACGGACAGGACAGACGGACAGGACAGACGGACAGGACAGACGGACAGGACAGACGGACAGGACAGACGGACGGGACAGACGGACAGGACAGACTGACAGGACAGACGGACAGGACAGACGAACAAGATAGACAGACAGGACCGACGGACAGGACAGACGGACAGGACAGACCAAAAGGACAGACTGACAGGACACACGGACAGGACAGACAGACAGGATAGACAGACAGGACAGACGGACAGGATAGACGGACAGGACAAACGGACAGGACAGACGGACAGGACAGACGGACAGGACAGACGGACAAAACAGACGGACAGGACCGACGGACAGGACAGACGGACAATAATGACGGACAGGACAGACGGACAGGACCGACGGACATGACAGACAGACAGGACAGACAGACAGGACCGACGGACAGGACAGACGGACTGGACAGACGGACAGGACAAACAGACAGGACAGACGGACAGGACAGACGGACAGGACAGACGGACAGGACAGACGGACAGGACAGACGGACAGGACAGACGGACAGGACAAACGGACAGGATAGACGGATTAGATAGACCGACAGGACAGACGGACAGGACAGACGGACAGGACAGACGGACAGGACAGACGGACAGGACAGACGGACAGGACAGACGGACAGGACAGACGGACAGGACAGACGGACAGGACAGACGGACAAGACAGACGGACAGGACAGACGGACAGGACAGACGGACAGAACAGACAGACAGGACAGACGCACAGGACAGACGCACAGGACAGACGGACAGGACAGACGGACAGGACAGACGGACAGGACAGACGGACAGGACAGACGGACAGGACAGACGGACAGGACAGACGGACAAAACAGACAGACAGGACAGACAGACAGGACAGACGGACAGGACAGACGGACAGGACAGACGGACAGGACAGACGGACAGGACAGACGGACAGGACAGACGGACAACACAGACGGACAGGACAGACGGACAGAACAGACAGACAGGACAGACGGACAGGACAGACGGACAGGACAGACGGACAGACGGACAGGACAGACGGACAGGACAGACGGACAGGACAGACGGACATTACAGACGGACAGGACAGACGGCCAGGACAGACGGACAGGACAGACAGACAGGACAGACGGACAGGACAGACGGACAGGACAGACGGACAGGACAGACGGACAGCACAAACGGACAGGACAGACGGACAGAACAGACGGACAGGACAGACGGACAGGACAGACGGACAGGACAGACGGACAGACGGACAGGACAGACGGACAGGACAGACGGACAGGACAGACGGACAGGACAGACGGACAGGACAGACAAACAGGAGAGAGGGACAGAAGAGACGGACAGGACAGACGGACAGGACAGACGGACAGGACAGACGGACACGACAGACGGACAGGACAGACAGACAGAACAGACGGACAGGACAGACGGACAGGACAGACAGACAGGACAGACGGACAGGACAGACGGACAGGACAGACAGACAGGACAGACCGACAGGACAGACGGACAGGACAGACGGACAGGACAGACAGACAGGACAGACCGACAGGACAGACGGACAGGACAGACAGACAGGACAGACAGACAGGACAGACGGACAGGACAGACGGACAGGACAGACGGACAGGACAGACAGACAGGACAAACGGACAGGATAGACAGATTAGATAGACGGACAGGACAGACGGACAGGACGGACAGACAGGACAGACGGACAAGACAGACGGACAGGACAGACGGACAGGACAGACGGACAGGACAGACGGACAGGACAGACGGACAGGACAGACGGACAGGACAGACGGACAGGACAGACGGACAGGACAGACGGACAGGACAGACGGACAGGACAGACGGACAGGACAGACGGACAGGACAGACGGACAGGACAGACGGACAGGACAGACGGACAGGACAGACGGACAGGACAGACGGACAGGACAGACGGACAGGACAGACGGACAGGACAGACGGACAGGACAGACGGACAGGACAGACGGACAGGACAGACGCACAAGACAAACGGACAGGATAAACGGATTAGATAGACGGACAGGACAGACAGACAGGACAGACAGACAGGACAGACGGACAGGACAGACGGACAGGACAGACGGACAGGACAGACGGACAGGACAGACGGACAGGACAGACGGACAGGACAGACGGACAGGACAGACGGACAGGACAGACGGATTAAATAGACGGACAGGACAGACAGAAAGGACAGACGGACAGGACAGACGGACAGGACAGACGGACAGGACAGACGGATAGGACAGACGGACAGGACAGACGGACAGGATAGACGGACATCACAGACGGACAGGACAGACGGACAGGACAGACGGACAGGACAGACAGACAGGACAGACGGACAGGACAGACGGACAAAACAGACGGACAGGACAGACGGACAGCACAGACGGACAGCACAGACGGACAGGACAGACGGACAGGACAGACGGACAGGACAGACGGACAGGACAGACGGACAGGACAGACGGACAGGACAGACGGACAGGACAGACGGACAGGACAGACGGACAGGACAGACGGACAGGACAGACGGACAGGACAGACGGACAGGACAGACAGACAGGACAGACGGACAGGACAGACGGACAGGACAGACGGACAGGACAGACGGACAGGACAGACGGACAGGACAGACGGACAGGACAGACGGACAGGACAGACGGACAGGACAGACGGACAGGACAGACGGACAGGACAGACGGACAGGACAGACGGACAGGACAAACGGACAGGATAGACAGATTAAATAGACGGACAGGACAGACGGACAATACAGACCGACAGGACAGACGGACAGGACAGACGAACAGGACAGACGGACAGGACAGACGGACAGGACAGACGGACAGGACAGACGGACAGGACAGACGGACAGGACAGACGGACAGGAAAGACGGACAGGACAGACGGACAGGACAGACGGACAGGACAGACGGACAGGACAGACGGACAGGACAGACTGACAGGACAGACGGACAGGACAGACGAACAGGATAGACAGACAGGACCGACGGACAGGACAGACGAACAGGACAGACCAAAAGGACAGACTGACAGGACACACGGACAGGACAGACAGACAGGATAGACCGACAGGACAGACGGACAGGATAGACGGACAGGACAAACGGACAGGACAGACGGACAGGACAGACGGACAGGACAGACGGACAAAACAGACGGACAGGACCGACGGACAGGACAGACGGACAGGAATGACGGACAGGACAGACGGACAGGACCGACGGACATGACAGACAGACAGGACAGACAGACAGGACCGACGGACAGGACAGACGGACAGATAAGACGGACTGGACAGACGGACATGACAAACAAACAGGACCGACGGACAGGACAGACGGACAGGACAGACGGACAGGACAGACAGACAGGACAGACGGACAGGACAGACAGACAGGACAAACGGACAGGATAGACGGATTAGATAGACAGACAGGACAGACGGACAGGACAGACGGACAGGACAGACGGACAGGACAGACGGACAGGACAGACGGACAGGACAGACGGACAGGACAGACGGACAGGACAGACGGACAAGACAGACGGACAGGACAGACAGACAGGACAGACGGACAGGACAGACGGACAGAACAGACAGACAGGACAGACGCACAGGACAGACGCACAGGACAGACGGACAGGACAGACGGACAGGACAGACGGACAGGACAGACGGACAGGACAGACGGACAGGACAGACGGACAGGACAGACGGACAGGACAGACAGACAGGACAGACGGACAGGACAGACGGACAGGACAGACGGACAGGACAGACGGACAGGACAGACGGACAGGACAGGCGGACAGGACAGGCGGACAGGACAGACGGACAGGACAAACGGACAGGATAGACAGATTAGACAGACGGACAGGACAGACGGACAGGACAGACGGACAGGACAGACGGACAGACGGACAGGACAGACGGACAGGACAGACGGACAGGACAGACGGACAGGACAGACGGACAGGACAGACAAACAGGAGAGAGGGACAGAAGAGACGGACAGGACAGACGGACAGGACAGACGGACAGGACAGACGGACACGACAGACAGACAGGACAGACAGACAGAACAGACGGACAGGACAGACGGACAGGACAGACAGACAGGACAGACGGACAGGACAGACGGACAGGACAGACAGACAGGACAGACCGACAGGACAGACGGACAGGACAGACGGACAGGACAGACAGACAGGACAGACCGACAGGACAGACGGACAGGACAGACGGACAGGACAGACAGACAGGACAGACGGACAGGACAGACGGACAGGACAGACGGACAGGACAGACAGACAGGACAAACGGACAGGATAGACAGATTAGATAGACGGACAGGACAGACGGACAGGACGGACAGACAGGACAGACGGACAAGACAGACGGACAGGACAGACGGACAGGACAGACGGACAGGACAGACGGACAGGACAGACGGACAGGACAGACGGACAGGACAGACGGACAGGACAGACGGACAGGACAGACGGACAGGACAGACGGACAGGACAGACGGACAGGACAGACGGACAGGACAGACGGACAGGACAGACGGACAGGACAGACGGACAGGACAGACGGACAGGACAGACGGACAGGACAGACGGACAGGACAGACGGACAGGACAGACAGACAGGACAGACGCACAAGACAAACGGACAGGATAGACGGATTAGATAGACGGACAGGACAGACAGACAGGACAGACAGACAGGACAGACGGACAGGACAGACGGACAGGACAGACGGACAGGACAGACGGACAGGACAGACGGACAGGACAGACGGACAGGACAGACGGACAGGACAGACGGACAGGACAGACGGACAGGACAGACGGATTAAATAGACGGACAGGACAGACAGAAAGGACAGACGGACAGGACAGACGGACAGGACAGACGGACAGGACAGACGGATAGGACAGACGGACAGGACAGACGGACAGGATAGACGGACATCACAGACGGACAGGACAGACGGACAGGACAGACGGACAGGACAGACAGACAGGACAGACGGACAGGACAGACGGACAAAACAGACGGACAGGACAGACGGACAGCACAGACGGACAGCACAGACGGACAGGACAGACGGACAGGAAAGACGGACAGGACAGACGGACAGGACAGACGGACAGGACAGACGGACAGGACAGACGGACAGGACAGACGGACAGGACAGACGGACAGGACAGACGGACAGGACAGACGGACAGGACAGACGGACAGGACAGACGGACAGGACAGACGGACAGGACAGACGGACAGGACAGACGGACAGGACAGACGGACAGGACAGACGGACAGGACAGACGGACAGGACAAACGGACAGGATAGACAGATTAAATAGACGGACAGGACAGACGGACAATACAGACCGACAGGACAGACGGACAGGACAGACGGACAGGACAGACGGACAGGACAGACGGACAGGACAGACGGACAGGACAGACGGACAGGACAGACGGACAGGACAGACGGACAGGAAAGACGGACAGGACAGACGGACAGGACAGACGGACAGGACAGACGGACAGGACAGACGGACAGGACAGACTGACAGGACAGACGGACAGGACAGACGAACAGGATAGACAGACAGGACCGACGGACAGGACAGACGAACAGGACAGACCAAAAGGACAGACTGACAGGACACACGGACAGGACAGACAGACAGGATAGACCGACAGGACAGACGGACAGGATAGACGGACAGGACAAACGGACAGGACAGACGGACAGGACAGACGGACAGGACAGACGGACAAAACAGACGGACAGGACCGACGGACAGGACAGACGGACAGGAATGACGGACAGGACAGACGGACAGGACCGACGGACATGACAGACAGACAGGACAGACAGACAGGACCGACGGACAGGACAGACGGACAGATAAGACGGACTGGACAGACGGACATGACAAACAAACAGGACCGACGGACAGGACAGACGGACAGGACAGACGGACAGGACAGACAGACAGGACAGACGGACAGGACAGACAGACAGGACAAACGGACAGGATAGACGGATTAGATAGACAGACAGGACAGACGGACAGGACAGACGGACAGGACAGACGGACAGGACAGACGGACAGGACAGACGGACAGGACAGACGGACAGGACAGACGGACAGGACAGACGGACAAGACAGACGGACAGGACAGACAGACAGGACAGACGGACAGGACAGACGGACAGAACAGACAGACAGGACAGACGCACAGGACAGACGCACAGGACAGACGGACAGGACAGACGGACAGGACAGACGGACAGGACAGACGGACAGGACAGACGGACAGGACAGACGGACAGGACAGACGGACAGGACAGACAGACAGGACAGACGGACAGGACAGACGGACAGGACAGACGGACAGGACAGACGGACAGGACAGACGGACAGGACAGACGGACAGGACAGGCGGACAGGACAGACGGACAGGACAAACGGACAGGATAGACAGATTAGATAGACGGACAGGACAGACGGACAATACAGACCGACAGGACAGACAGACAGGACAGACGGACAGGACAGACGGACAGGACAGACGGACAGGACAGACGGACAGGACAGACGGACAGGACAGACGGACAGGACAGACGGACAGGACAGACGGACAGGACAGACGGACAGGACAGACGGACAGGACAGACGGACAGGACAGACGGACAGGACAGACGGACAGGACAGACGGACAGGACAGACGGACAGGACAGACGGACAGGACAGACGGACAGGACAGACGGACAGGACAGACGGACAGGACAGACGGACAGGACAGACGGACAGGACAGACGGACAGGACAGACGGACAGGACAGACGGACAGGACAGACGGACAGGACAGACAGACAGGACAGACGGACAGGACAGACGGACAGGACAGACGGACAGGACAGACAGACAGGACAAACGGACAGGATAGACAGATTAGATAGACGGACAGGACAGACGGACAGGACGGACAGACAGGACAGACGGACAAGACAGACGGACAGGACAGACGGACAGGACAGACGGACAGGACAGACGGACAGGACAGACGGACAGGACAGACGGACAGGACAGACGGACAGGACAGACGGACAGGACAGACGGACAGGACAGACGGACAGGACAGACGGACAGGACAGACGGACAGGACAGACGGACAGGACAGACGGACAGGACAGACGGACAGGACAGACGGACAGGACAGACGGACAGGACAGACGGACAGGACAGACGGACAGGACAGACAGACAGGACAGACGCACAAGACAAACGGACAGGATAGACGGATTAGATAGACGGACAGGACAGACAGACAGGACAGACAGACAGGACAGACGGACAGGACAGACGGACAGGACAGACGGACAGGACAGACGGACAGGACAGACGGACAGGACAGACGGACAGGACAGACGGACAGGACAGACGGACAGGACAGACGGACAGGACAGACGGATTAAATAGACGGACAGGACAGACAGAAAGGACAGACGGACAGGACAGACGGACAGGACAGACGGACAGGACAGACGGATAGGACAGACGGACAGGACAGACGGACAGGATAGACGGACATCACAGACGGACAGGACAGACGGACAGGACAGACGGACAGGACAGACAGACAGGACAGACGGACAGGACAGACGGACAAAACAGACGGACAGGACAGACGGACAGCACAGACGGACAGCACAGACGGACAGGACAGACGGACAGGAAAGACGGACAGGACAGACGGACAGGACAGACGGACAGGACAGACGGACAGGACAGACGGACAGGACAGACGGACAGGACAGACGGACAGGACAGACGGACAGGACAGACGGACAGGACAGACGGACAGGACAGACGGACAGGACAGACGGACAGGACAGACGGACAGGACAGACGGACAGGACAGACGGACAGGACAGACGGACAGGACAGACGGACAGGACAGACGGACAGGACAAACGGACAGGATAGACAGATTAAATAGACGGACAGGACAGACGGACAATACAGACCGACAGGACAGACGGACAGGACAGACGGACAGGACAGACGGACAGGACAGACGGACAGGACAGACGGACAGGACAGACGGACAGGACAGACGGACAGGACAGACGGACAGGAAAGACGGACAGGACAGACGGACAGGACAGACGGACAGGACAGACGGACAGGACAGACGGACAGGACAGACTGACAGGACAGACGGACAGGACAGACGAACAGGATAGACAGACAGGACCGACGGACAGGACAGACGAACAGGACAGACCAAAAGGACAGACTGACAGGACACACGGACAGGACAGACAGACAGGATAGACCGACAGGACAGACGGACAGGATAGACGGACAGGACAAACGGACAGGACAGACGGACAGGACAGACGGACAGGACAGACGGACAAAACAGACGGACAGGACCGACGGACAGGACAGACGGACAGGAATGACGGACAGGACAGACGGACAGGACCGACGGACATGACAGACAGACAGGACAGACAGACAGGACCGACGGACAGGACAGACGGACAGATAAGACGGACTGGACAGACGGACATGACAAACAAACAGGACCGACGGACAGGACAGACGGACAGGACAGACGGACAGGACAGACAGACAGGACAGACGGACAGGACAGACAGACAGGACAAACGGACAGGATAGACGGATTAGATAGACAGACAGGACAGACGGACAGGACAGACGGACAGGACAGACGGACAGGACAGACGGACAGGACAGACGGACAGGACAGACGGACAGGACAGACGGACAGGACAGACGGACAAGACAGACGGACAGGACAGACAGACAGGACAGACGGACAGGACAGACGGACAGAACAGACAGACAGGACAGACGCACAGGACAGACGCACAGGACAGACGGACAGGACAGACGGACAGGACAGACGGACAGGACAGACGGACAGGACAGACGGACAGGACAGACGGACAGGACAGACGGACAGGACAGACAGACAGGACAGACGGACAGGACAGACGGACAGGACAGACGGACAGGACAGACGGACAGGACAGACGGACAGGACAGACGGACAGGACAGGCGGACAGGACAGACGGACAGGACAAACGGACAGGATAGACAGATTAGATAGACGGACAGGACAGACGGACAATACAGACCGACAGGACAGACAGACAGGACAGACGGACAGGACAGACGGACAGGACAGACGGACAGGACAGACGGACAGGACAGACGGACAGGACAGACGGACAGGACAGACGGACAGGACAGACGGACAGGACAGACGGACAGGACAGACGGACAGGACAGACGGACAGGACAGACGGACAGGACAGACGGACAGGACAGACGGACAGGACAGACGGACAGGACAGACGGACAGGACAGACGGACAGGACAGACGGACAGGACAGACGGACAGGACAGACGGACAGGACAGACGGACAGGACAGACGGACAGGACAGACGGACAGGACAGACGGACAGGACAGACGGACAGGACAGACGGACAGGACAGACGGACAGGACAGACGGACAGGACAGACGGACAGGACAGACGGACAGGACAGACGGACAGGACAGACGGACAGGACAGACGGACAGGACAGACGGACAGGACAGACGAACAGGATAGACAGACAGGACCGACGGACAGGACAGACGGACAGGACAGACCAAAAGGACAGACAGACATGACACACGGACAGGACAGACAGACAGGATAGACCGACAGGACAGACGGACAAGACAGACGGACAGGACAGACGGACAGGACAGACGGACAGGACAGACGGACAGGACAGACGGACAGGACAGACGGACAGGACAGACGGACAGGACAGACGGACAGGACAGACGGACAGGACAGACGGACAGGACAGACGGACAGGACAGACGGACAGGACAGACCGAGAGGACCGACAGAAACGACAGACGGACAGGATGTACGGACAGGACCGACGAACAGGACATACGGACAGGACAAACGAACAGGACAGACGGACAGGACAGACAGACAGGACTGACAACAAGGACAGACGGACAGGACAGACAGACAGGACAGACGGACAGGACAGACAGACAGGACAGACGGACAGGACAGACGGACAGGACAGACGGACAGGACAGATGGACAGGATAGACAGACAGGACAGACGGACAGAACAGACGGACAGGACAGACGGACAGGACAGACGGAAAGGACAGACGGACGGGACAGACGAAAAGGACAGATGGACAGGACAGACAGACAGGACAGACGGACAGGAGAGACTGACAGGACAGGCAGACCGGACAGGCAAACAGGACAGAATGACAGCATGGATGGACAGAGCAGACGGACAGTGCAGACGCACAGGACAGACGGACAGAATAGACGGACAGGACAGACGAACAGGAAAAACGGACAGGACAAACGGACAGGACAGACAGACAGGACAGACGGACAGGACAGACCGACAGGACAGACGGCCAGAACAGACGGCTAGAACATACGGACAGGACAAACGGACAGGATAGACGGACAGGACAGACGGACAGGACAGACGGACAGGACAGACGGACAGGACAGACGGACAGGACAGACGGACAGGACAGACGGACAGGACAGACGGACAGGACAGACGGACAGGACAGACGGACAGGACAGACCGACAGGACAGACGGCCAGAACAGACGGCTAGAACATACGGACAGGACAAACGGACAGGATAGACGGACAGGACAGACGGACAGGACAGACGGACAGGACAGACGGACAGGACAGACGGACAGGACAGACGGACAGGACAGATGGACAGGACAGACAGACAGGACAGACGGACAGGAGAGACTGACAGGACAGGCAGACCGGACAGGCAAACAGGACAGAATGACAGCATGGATGGACAGAGCAGACGGACAGTGCAGACGCACAGGACAGACGGACAGAATAGACGGACAGGACAGACGAACAGGAAAAACGGACAGGACAAACGGACAGGACAGACGGACAGGACAGACGGACAGGACAGACGGACAGGACAGACGGACAGGACAGACGGACAGGACAGACGGACAGGACAGACGGACAGGACAGACGGACAGGACAGACGGACAGGACAGACGGACAGGACAGACGGACAGGACAGACGAACAGGATAGACAGACAGGACCGACGGACAGGACAGACGGACAGGACAGACCAAAAGGACAGACAGACATGACACACGGACAGGACAGACAGACAGGATAGACCGACAGGACAGACGGACAAGACAGACGGACAGGACAGACGGACAGGACAGACGGACAGGACAGACGGACAGGACAGACGGACAGGACAGACGGACAGGACAGACGGACAGGACAGACGGACAGGACAGACGGACAGGACAGACGGACAGGACAGACGGACAGGACAGACGGACAGGACAGACCGAGAGGACCGACAGAAACGACAGACGGACAGGATGTACGGACAGGACCGACGAACAGGACATACGGACAGGACAAACGAACAGGACAGACGGACAGGACAGACAGACAGGACTGACAACAAGGACAGACGGACAGGACAGACAGACAGGACAGACGGACAGGACAGACAGACAGGACAGACGGACAGGACAGACGGACAGGACAGACGGACAGGACAGATGGACAGGATAGACAGACAGGACAGACGGACAGAACAGACGGACAGGACAGACGGACAGGACAGACGGAAAGGACAGACGGACGGGACAGACGAAAAGGACAGATGGACAGGACAGACAGACAGGACAGACGGACAGGAGAGACTGACAGGACAGGCAGACCGGACAGGCAAACAGGACAGAATGACAGCATGGATGGACAGAGCAGACGGACAGTGCAGACGCACAGGACAGACGGACAGAATAGACGGACAGGACAGACGAACAGGAAAAACGGACAGGACAAACGGACAGGACAGACAGACAGGACAGACGGACAGGACAGACCGACAGGACAGACGGCCAGAACAGACGGCTAGAACATACGGACAGGACAAACGGACAGGATAGACGGACAGGACAGACGGACAGGACAGACGGACAGGACAGACGGACAGGACAGACGGACAGGACAGACGGACAGGACAGACGGACAGGACAGACGGACAGGACAGACGGACAGGACAGACGAACAGGATAGACAGACAGGACCGACGGACAGGACAGACGGACAGGACAGACCAAAAGGACAGACAGACATGACACACGGACAGGACAGACAGACAGGATAGACCGACAGGACAGACGGACAAGACAGACGGACAGGACAGACGGACAGGACAGACGGACAGGACAGACGGACAGGACAGACGGACAGGACAGACGGACAGGACAGACGGACAGGACAGACGGACAGGACAGACGGACAGGACAGACGGACAGGACAGACGGACAGGACAGACCGAGAGGACCGACAGAAACGACAGACGGACAGGATGTACGGACAGGACCGACGAACAGGACATACGGACAGGACAAACGAACAGGACAGACGGACAGGACAGACAGACAGGACTGACAACAAGGACAGACGGACAGGACAGACAGACAGGACAGACGGACAGGACAGACAGACAGGACAGACGGACAGGACAGACGGACAGGACAGACGGACAGGACAGATGGACAGGATAGACAGACAGGACAGACGGACAGAACAGACGGACAGGACAGACGGACAGGACAGACGGAAAGGACAGACGGACGGGACAGACGAAAAGGACAGATGGACAGGACAGACAGACAGGACAGACGGACAGGAGAGACTGACAGGACAGGCAGACCGGACAGGCAAACAGGACAGAATGACAGCATGGATGGACAGAGCAGACGGACAGTGCAGACGCACAGGACAGACGGACAGAATAGACGGACAGGACAGACGAACAGGAAAAACGGACAGGACAAACGGACAGGACAGACAGACAGGACAGACGGACAGGACAGACCGACAGGACAGACGGCCAGAACAGACGGCTAGAACATACGGACAGGACAAACGGACAGGATAGACGGACAGGACAGACGGACAGGACAGACGGACAGGACAGACGGACAGGACAGACGGACAGGACAGACGGACAGGACAGACGGACAGGACAGACGGACAGGACAGACGGACAGGACAGACGGACAGGACAGACCGACATTACAGACGGACAGGACAGACGGACAGGACTGACGGACAGGACAGACGGACAGGACAGACGGACAGGACAGACGGACAGGACAGACGGACAGGACAGACGGACAGGACCGACGGACAGGACAGACGGACAGGACAGACGAACAGGACAGACGGACAGGACAGACGGACAGGACAGACGGACAGGACAGACGGACAGGACCGATGGACAGGACAGACGGACAGGACAGACGGACACGACAGACGGACAGAACAGACCGACAAAACGGACCGACAGGACAGGGAAAAAAACGGAACGGAACGGACACGACAGACTGACAGGACAGAAAAACAGGACAGACGGACAAAACAGACGGACAAGACCGGCGGACAGGACAGACAGACAGCATAGATGGACAGGGCAGACGGACAGGACAGGCGTACAGGACACACGGACAACATAGATGGACAGGGCAGACGGACAGGACAGACGGACAGGACAGACTGACAGGACAGACTGACAGGACAGACTAACAGGACAGACTGACAGGACAGACTGACAGGACAGACAGACAAGATAGACGGATAGTACAGACTGACAGGACAGACAGACAGTACAGACAGACAGGACAGACGGACAGGACAGACGGACAGGACAGACGGACAGGACAGACGGACAGGACAGACGGACAGGACAAACGGACAGGTTAGACAGATTAGATAGACGGACAGGACAGACGGACAGGACAGACCGATAGGACAGACGGACAGGACAGACGGACAGGACAGACGGATTAGACAGACGGACAGGACAGACGGACCGGACAGACAGACAGAACAGACGGACAGGACAGACGCACAGGACAGACGCACAGGACAGACGGACAGGACAGACGGGTAGGACAGACGGACAGGACAGATGGACAGGACAGACGGACAGGACAGACGGACAGTACAGACGGACAGGACAGACGGACAGGACAGACGTTCAGGACAGACGGACAGGACAGACGGACAGGACAGACGGACAGGACAGACGGACAGGACAGACGGACAGGACAGACGGACAGGACAGACGGACAGGACAGACGGACAGGACAGACGGACAGGACAGACGGACAGGACAGACGGACAAGACAGACGGACAGGACAGGCAGACAGGACACACGGACAGGAAAGACGGACAAGACAGATCGACAGGACAGGCAGACAGGACACACGGACAGGACAGACGGACAGGACAGACGGACAGGACAGACGGACATGACAGACGGACAGGACAGACGGACAGGACAGACGGACAGGACAGACGGACAGGACAGACGGACAGGACAGACGGACAGGACAGACGGACAGGACAGACAGACAGGACCGACAGAAACGACAGACGGACAGGATGTACGGACAGGACCGAAGAACAGGACATACGGACAGGACAAACGAACAGGACAGACGGACAGGACAGACGGACAGGACAGACAGACAGGACTGACAACAAGGACAGACGGACAGAACAGACCGACAAAACAGACCGACAGGACAGGTAAAAAACGGAACGGAACGGACACGACAGACTGACAGGACAGAAAAACAGGACAGACGGACAAAACAGACGGACAAGACCGGCGGACAGGACAGACAGACAGCATAGATGGACAGGGCAGACGGACAGGACAGGCGTACAGGACACACGGACAACATAGATGGACAGGGCAGACGGACAGGACAGACGGACAGGACAGACTGACAGGACAGACTGACAGGACAGACTAACAGCACAGACTGACAGGACAGACTGACAGGACAGACAGACAAGATAGACGGATAGTACAGACTGACAGGACAGACAGACAGTACAGACAGACAGGACAGACGGACAGGACAGACGGACAGGACAGACGGACAGGACAGACGGACAGGACAAACGGACAGGTTAGACAGATTAGATAGACGGACAGGACAGACGGACAGGACAGACCGATAGGACAGACGGACAGGACAGACGGACAGGACAGACGGATTAGACAGACGGACAGGACAGACGGACCGGACAGACAGACAGAACAGACGGACAGGACAGACGCACAGGACAGACGCACAGGACAGACGGACAGGACAGACGGGTAGGACAGACGGACAGGACAGATGGACAGGACAGACGGACAGGACAGACGGACAGTACAGACGGACAGGACAGACGGACAGGACAGACGGACAGGACAGACGTTCAGGACAGACGAACAGGACAGACGGACAGGACAGACGGACAGGACAGACGGACAGGACAGACGGACAGGACAGACGGACAGGACAGACGGACAGGACAGACGGACAGGACAGACGGACAGGACAGACGGACAGGACAGACGGACAGGACAGACGGACAAGACAGACGGACAGGACAGGCAGACAGGACACACGGACAGGAAAGACGGACAAGACAGATCGACAGGACAGGCAGACAGGACACACGGACAGGACAGACGGACAGGACAGACGGACAGGACAGACGGACATGACAGACGGACAGGACAGACGGACAGGACAGACGGACAGGACAGACGGACAGGACAGACGGACAGGACAGACGGACAGGACAGACGGACAGGACAGACAGACAGGACCGACAGAAACGACAGACGGACAGGATGTACGGACAGGACCGAAGAACAGGACATACGGACAGGACAAACGAACAGGACAGACGGACAGGACAGACGGACAGGACAGACAGACAGGACTGACAACAAGGACAGACGGACAGGACAGACAGACAGGACAGACGGACAGGACAGACGGACAGGACAGACGGACAGGACAGACGGACAGGACAGACGGACAGGACAGACGGACAGGACAAATGGACAGGAGAGACAGACAGGACAGACGGACAGGACAGACGGACAGGACAGACGGACAGGACAGACGAAAAGGACAGATGGACAGGACAGACAGACAGGACAGACAGACAGGACAGACTGACAGGACAGGCAGACCGGACAGGCAAACCGGACAGGCAAACAGGACAGAATGACAGCATGGATGGACAGGGCAGACGGACAGTGCAGACGCACAGGACAGACGGACAGAATAGACGGACAGGACAGACGAACAGAAAAAACGGACAGGACAAACGGACAGGACAGACGGACAGGACAGACGGACAGGACAGACAGACAGGACAGACGGCCAGAACAGACGGCTAGAACATACGGACAGGACAAACGGACAGGATAGACGGACAGGACAGACGGACAGGACAGACGGACAGGACAGACGGACAGGACAGACGGACAGGACAGACGGACAGGACAGACGGACAGGACAGACGGACAGGACAGACGGACAGGACAGACGGACAGGACAGACGGACAGGACAGACCGACAGGACAGACGGACAGGACAGACGGACAGGAGTGACGGACAGGACAGACGGACAGGACAGACGGACAGGACAGACAGACAGGACAGACCGACAGGACAGACGGACAGGACAGACGGACAGGACAGACGGACAGGACAGACGGACAGGACAGACGGACAGGACAGACGGACAGGACAGACGGACAGGACAGACGGACAGGACAGACGAACAGGACAGACGGACAGGACAGACGGACAGGACAGACGGACAGGACCGATGGACAGGACAGACGGACACGACAGACGGACACGACAGACGGACAGAACAGACCGACAAAACAGACCGACAGGACAGGGAAAAAAACGGAACGGAACGGACACGACAGACTGACAGGACAGAAAAACAGGACAGACGGACAAAACAGACGGACAAGACCGGCGGACAGGACAGACAGACAGCATAGATGGACAGGGCAGACGGACAGGACAGGCGTACAGGACACACGGACAACATAGATGGACAGGGCAGACGGACAGGACAGACGGACAGGACAGACTGACAGGACAGACTGACAGGACAGACTAACAGGACAGACTGACAGGACAGACTGACAGGACAGACAGACAAGATGGACGGATAGTACAGACTGACAGGACAGACGGACAGTACAGACAGACAGGACAGACGGACAGGACAGACGGACAGGACAGACGGAATGGACAGACGGACAGGACAGACGGACAGGACGAACGGACAGGTTAGACAGATTAGATAGACGGACAGGACAGACGGACAGGACAGACCGATAGGACAGACGGACAGGACAGACGGACAGGACAGACGGACAGGACAGACGGATTAGACAGACGGACAGGACAGATGGACAGGACAGACGGACAGGACAGACGGACAGGACAGACGGACAGTACAGACGGACAGGACAGACGGACAGGACAGACGTTCAGGACAGACGAACAGGACAGACGGACAGGACAGACGGACAGGACAGACGGACAGGACAGACGGACAGGACAGACGGACAGGACAGACGGACAGGACAGACGGACAGGACAGACTCACAGGACAGACGGACAGGACAGACGGACAAGACAGACGGACAGGACAGGCAGACAGGACACACGGACAGGAAAGACGGACAAGACAGATCGACAGGACAGGCAGACAGGACACACGGACAGGACAGACGGACAGGACAGACGGACAGGACAGACGGACATGACAGACGGACAGGACAGACGGACAGGACAGACGGACAGGACAGACGGACAGGACAGACGGACAGGACAGACGGACAGGACAGACGGACAGGACAGACGGACAGGACAGACGGACAGGACAGACGGACAGGACAGACGGACAGGACAGACGGACAGGACAGACGGACAGGACAGACCGACAGGACAGACCGACAGGACAGACAGACAGGACCGACGGACAGGACAGACGGACAGGACCGACGGACAGGTAAGACGGACAGGACAGACGTACAGGACAGACGGACAGGACAGACGGACAGGACTGACGGACAGGACAGACGGACAGGACACACGGACAGGACAGACGGACAGGACAGACAGACAGGACGGACGGACAGGACAGACGGACAGGACAGACGGACAGGACAGACGGACAGGACAGACGGACAGGACAGACAGACAGGACAGACGGACAGGACAGACGGACAGGACAGACGGACAGGACAAACGGACAGGTTAGACAGATTAGATAGACGGACAGGACAGACTGACAGGACAGACTGACAGGACAGACGGACAGGACAGACGGACAGGACAGACGGACAGGACAGACGGACAGGACAGACGGACAGGACAGACGGACAGGACAGACGCACAGGACAGACGCACAGGACAGACGCACAGGACAGACGGACAGCACAGACGGACAGGACAAACGGACAGGTTAGACAGATTAGATAGACGGACAGGACAGACGGACAGGACAGACAGACAGGACGGACGGACAGGACAGACGGACAGGACAGACGGACAAGACAGACGGACAGGACAGGCAGACAGGACACACGGACAGGAAAGACGGACAAGACAGATCGACAGGACAGGCAGACAGGACACACGGACAGGACAGACGGACAGGACAGACGGACAGGACAGACGGACATGACAGACGGACAGGACAGACGGACAGGACAGACGGACAGGACAGACGGACAGGACAGACGGACAGGACAGACGGACAGGACAGACGGACAGGACAGACGGACAGGACAGACGGACAGGACAGACGGACAGGACAGACGGACAGGACAGACGGACAGGACAGACCGACAGGACCGACCGACAGGACAG
>OX461811.1:28984083-29068837 GCA_949802685.1 Dicyrtomina minuta
AGACGGACAAGACAGACGGACAGGACAGACAGACAGGACAGACGGACAGGACAGACGGACAGGACAGACGGACAGGACAGACGGACAGGACAGGCGGACAGGACAGACGGACAGGACAGACGGACAGGACAGACGGACAGGACAGACGAACAGGACAGACTGACAGGACAGACGGACAGGACAGACGGACAGGACAGACGGACAAGACAGACGGACAGGACAGACGGACAGGACAGACGGACAGGACAGACGGACAGGACAGACGCACAGGACAGACGGACAGGACAGACGGACAGGACAGACGGACAGGACAGACGGACAGGACAGACGGACAGGACAGACGCACAGGACAGACGGACAGGACAGACGGACAGGACAAACGGACAGGTTAGACAGATTAGATAGACGGACAGGACAGACTGACAGGACAGACTGACAGGACAGACGGACAGGACAGACGGACAGGACAGACGGACAGGACAGACGGACAGGACAGACGGACAGGACAGACGGACAGGACAGACGGACAGGACAGACGCACAGGACAGACGCACAGGACAGACGGACAGCACAGACGGACAGGACAAACGGACAGGTTAGACAGATTAGATAGACGGACAGGACAGACGGACAGGACAGACAGACAGGACGGACGGACAGGACAGACGGACAGGACAGACAGACAGGACGGACGGACAGGACAGACGGACAGGACAGACGGACAGGACAGACGGACAGGACAGACGGACAGGACAGACGGACAGGACAGACGGACAGGACAGACGGACAGGACAGACGGACAGGACAGACAGACAGGACAGACGGACAGGACAGACGGACAGGACAGACGGACAGGACAGACGGACAGGACAGACGGACAGGACAGACGGACAGGACAGACGGACAGGACAGACGGACAGGACAGACGGACAGGACAGACGGACAGGACAGACGGACAGGACAGACCGACAGGACAGACGGACAGGACAGACGGACAGGAGTGACGGACAGGACAGACGGACAGGACAGACGGACAGGACAGACAGACAGGACAGACCGACAGGACAGACGGACAGGACAGACGGACAGGACAGACGGACAGGACAGACGGACAGGACAGACGGACAGGACAGACGGACAGGACAGACGGACAGGACAGACGGACAGGACAGACGAACAGGACAGACGGACAGGACAGACGGACAGGACAGACGGACAGGACCGATGGACAGGACAGACGGACACGACAGACGGACACGACAGACGGACAGAACAGACCGACAAAACAGACCGACAGGACAGGGAAAAAAACGGAACGGAACGGACACGACAGACTGACAGGACAGAAAAACAGGACAGACGGACAAAACAGACGGACAAGACCGGCGGACAGGACAGACAGACAGCATAGATGGACAGGGCAGACGGACAGGACAGGCGTACAGGACACACGGACAACATAGATGGACAGGGCAGACGGACAGGACAGACGGACAGGACAGACTGACAGGACAGACTGACAGGACAGACTAACAGGACAGACTGACAGGACAGACTGACAGGACAGACAGACAAGATGGACGGATAGTACAGACTGACAGGACAGACGGACAGTACAGACAGACAGGACAGACGGACAGGACAGACGGACAGGACAGACGGAATGGACAGACGGACAGGACAGACGGACAGGACGAACGACAGGTTAGACAGATTAGATAGACGGACAGGACAGACGGACAGGACAGACCGATAGGACAGACGGACAGGACAGACGGACAGGACAGACGGATTAGACAGACGGACAGGACAGATGGACAGGACAGACGGACAGGACAGACGGACAGGACAGACGGACAGTACAGACGGACAGGACAGACGGACAGGACAGACGTTCAGGACAGACGAACAGGACAGACGGACAGGACAGACGGACAGGACAGACGGACAGGACAGACGGACAGGACAGACGGACAGGACAGACGGACAGGACAGACTCACAGGACAGACGGACAGGACAGACGGACAAGACAGACGGACAGGACAGGCAGACAGGACACACGGACAGGAAAGACGGACAAGACAGATCGACAGGACAGGCAGACAGGACACACGGACAGGACAGACGGACAGGACAGACGGACAGGACAGACGGACATGACAGACGGACAGGACAGACGGACAGGACAGACGGACAGGACAGACGGACAGGACAGACGGACAGGACAGACGGACAGGACAGACGGACAGGACAGACGGACAGGACAGACGGACAGGACAGACGGACAGGACAGACCGACAGGACAGACCGACAGGACAGACAGACAGGACCGACGGACAGGACAGACGGACAGGACCGACGGACAGGTAAGACGGACAGGACAGACGTACAGGACAGACGGACAGGACAGACGGACAGGACTGACGGACAGGACAGACGGACAGGACACACGGACAGGACAGACGGACAGGACAGACAGACAGGACGGACGGACAGGACAGACGGACAGGACAGACGGACAGGACAGACGGACAGGACAGACGGACAGGACAGACAGACAGGACAGACGGACAGGACAGACGGACAGGACAGACGGACAAGACAGACGGACAGGACAGACAGACAGGACAGACGGACAGGACAGACGGACAGGACAGACGGACAGGACAGACGGACAGGACAGACGGACAGGACAGGCGGACAGGACAGACGGACAGGACAGACGGACAGGACAGACGGACAGGACAGACGAACAGGACAGACTGACAGGACAGACGGACAGGACAGACGGACAGGACAGACGGACAAGACAGACGGACAGGACAGACGGACAGGACAGACGGACAGGACAGACGGACAGGACAGACGCACAGGACAGACGGACAGGACAGACGGACAGGACAAACGGACAGGTTAGACAGATTAGATAGACGGACAGGACAGACTGACAGGACAGACTGACAGGACAGACGGACAGGACAGACGGACAGGACAGACGGACAGGACAGACGGACAGGACAGACGGACAGGACAGACGGACAGGACAGACGGACAGGACAGACGCACAGGACAGACGCACAGGACAGACGGACAGGACAGACGGACAGGACAAACGGACAGGTTAGACAGATTAGATAGACGGACAGGACAGACGGACAGGACAGACCGATAGGACAGACGGACAGGACAGACGGACAGGACAGACGGACAGGACAGACGGACAGGACAGACGTTCAGGACAGACGAACAGGACAGACGGACAGGACAGACGGACAGGACAGACGGACAGGACAGACGGCCAGAACAGACGGCTAGAACATACGGACAGGACAAACGGACAGGATAGACGGACAGGACAGACGGACAGGACAGACGGACAGGACAGACGGACAGGACAGACGGACAGGACAGACGGACAGGACAGACGGACAGGACAGACGGACAGGACAGACGGACAGGACAGACCGACAGGACAGACGGACAGGACAGACGGACAGGAGTGACGGACAGGACAGACGGACAGGACAGACGGACAGGACAGACGGACAGGACAGACGGACAGGACAGACGGACAGGACAGACGGACAGGACAGACGGACAGGACAGACGGACAGGACAGACGGACAGGACAGACGGACAGGACAGACGGACAGGACAGACGAACAGGACAGACGGACAGGACAGACGGACAGGACAGACGGACAGGACCGATGGACAGGACAGACGGACACGACAGACGGACACGACAGACGGACAGAACAGACCGACAAAACAGACCGACAGGACAGGGAAAAAAACGGAACGGAACGGACACGACAGACTGACAGGACAGAAAAACAGGACAGACGGACAAAACAGACGGACAAGACCGGCGGACAGGACAGACAGACAGCATAGATGGACAGGGCAGACGGACAGGACAGGCGTACAGGACACACGGACAACATAGATGGACAGGGCAGACGGACAGGACAGACGGACAGGACAGACTGACAGGACAGACTGACAGGACAGACTAACAGGACAGACTGACAGGACAGACTGACAGGACAGACAGACAAGATGGACGGATAGTACAGACTGACAGGACAGACGGACAGTACAGACAGACAGGACAGACGGACAGGACAGACGGACAGGACAGACGGAATGGACAGACGGACAGGACAGACGGACAGGACAAACGGACAGGACAGACGTTCAGGACAGACGAACAGGACAGACGGACAGGACAGACGGACAGGACAGACGGACAGGACAGACGGACAGGACAGACGGACAGGACAGACGGACAGGACAGACGGACAGGACAGACTCACAGGACAGACGGACAGGACAGACGGACAAGACAGACGGACAGGACAGGCAGACAGGACACACGGACAGGATAGACGGACGAGACAGATCGACAGGACAGGCAGACAGGACACACGGACAGGACAGACGGACAGGTTAGACAGATTAGATAGACGGACAGGACAGACGGACAGGACAGACCGATAGGACAGACGGACAGGACAGACGGACAGGACAGACGGATTAGACAGACGGACAGGACAGATGGACAGGACAGACGGACAGGACAGACGGACAGTACAGACGGACAGGACAGACGGACAGGACAGACGTTCAGGACAGACGAACAGGACAGACGGACAGGACAGACGGACAGGACAGACGGACAGGACAGACGGACAGGACAGACGGACAGGACAGACGGACAGGACAGACTCACAGGACAGACGGACAGGACAGACGGACAAGACAGACGGACAGGACAGGCAGACAGGACACACGGACATGAAAGACGGACAAGACAGATCGACAGGACAGGCAGACAGGACACACGGACAGGACAGACGGACAGGACAGACGGACAGGACAGACGGACATGACAGACGGACAGGACAGACGGACAGGACAGACGGACAGGACAGACGGACAGGACAGACGGGCAGGACAGACGGACAGGACAGACGGACAGGACAGACGGACAGGACAGACGGACAGGACAGACGGACAGGACAGACGGACAGGACAGACCGACAGGACAGACCGACAGGACAGACAGACAGGACCGACGGACAGGACAGACGGACAGGACCGACGGACAGGTAAGACGGACAGGACAGACGTACAGGACAGACGGACAGGACAGACGGACAGGACTGACGGACAGGACAGACGGACAGGACACACGGACAGGACAGACGGACAGGACAGACAGACAGGACGGACGGACAGGACAGACGGACAGGACAGACGGACAGGACAGACGGACAGGACAGACAGACAGGACAGACGGACAGGACAGACGGACAGGACAGACGGACAAGACAGACGGACAGGACAGACAGACAGGACAGACGGACAGGACAGACGGACAGGACAGACGGACAGGACAGACGGACAGGACAGACGGACAGGACAGGCGGACAGGACAGACGGACAGGACAGACGGACAGGACAGACGAACAGGACAGACTGACAGGACAGACGGACAGGACAGACGGACAGGACACACGGACAGGACAGACGGACAGGACAGACGGACAGGACAGACGGACAGGACAGACGCACAGGACAGACGCACAGGACAGACGGACAGGACAGACGGACAGGACAAACGGACAGGTTAGACAGATTAGATAGACGGACAGGACAGACTGACAGGACAGACTGACAGGACAGACGGACAGGACAGACGGACAGGACAGACGGACAGGACAGACGGACAGGACAGACGGACAGGACAGACGGACAGGACAGACGGACAGGACAGACGCACAGGACAGACGCACAGGACAGACGGACAGGACAGACGGACAGGACAAACGGACAGGTTAGACAGATTAGATAGACGGACAGGACAGACGGACAGGACAGACCGATAGGACAGACGGACAGGACAGACGGACAGGACAGACGGATTAGACAGACGGACAGGACAGACGGACCGGACAGACGGACAGAACAGACGGACAGGACAGACGCACAGGACAGACGCACAGGACAGACGGACAGGACAGACGGGTAGGACAGACGGACAGGACAGATGGACAGGACAGACGGACAGGACAGACGGACAGTACAGACGGACAGGACAGACGGACAGGACAGACGGACAGGACAGACAGACAGGACGGACGGACAGGACAGACGGACAGGACAGACGGACAGGACAGACGGACAGGACAGACGGACAGGACAGACGGACAGGACAGACGGACAGGACAGACGGACAGGACAGACGGACAGGACAGACGGACAGGACAGACGGACAGGACAGACGGACAGGACAGACGGACAGGACAGACGGACAGGACAGACGGACAGAATAGACGAACAGGACAGACGGACAGGACAGACGGGTAGGACAGACGGACAGGACAGACGGACAGGACAGACGGACAGTACAGACGGACAGGACAGACGGACAGGACAGACGTTCAGGACAGACGGACAGGACAGACGGACAGGACAGACGGACAGGACAGACGGACAGGACAGACGGACAGGACAGACGGACAGGACAGACGGACAAAACAGACGGACAGGACAGGCAGACAGGACACACGGACAGGACAGACGGACAAGACAGACCGACAGGACAGGCAGACAGGACACACGGACAGGACAGACGGACAGGACAGACGGACATGACAGACGGACCGGACAGGCGGACAGGACAGACGGACAGGACAGACGGACAGGACAGACGGACAGGACAGACGGACAGGACAGACGGACAGGACAGACCGACAGGACAGACGGACAGGACCGACGGACAGGACAGACGGACAGGACCGACGGACAGGTAAGACGAACAGGACAGACGTACAGGACAGACGGACAGGACAGACGGACAGGACTGACGGACAGGACAGACGGACAGGACACACGGACAGGACAGACGGACAGGACAGACAGACAGGACGGACGGACAGGACAGACGGACAGGACAGACGGACAGGACAGACGGACAGGACAGACGGACAGGACAGACGGACAGGACAGACGGACAGGACAGACGGACAGGACAGACGGACAGGACAGACAGACAGGACAGACGGACAGGACAGACGGACAGGACAGACGGACAGGACAGACGGACAGGACAGACGGACAGGACAGACGGACAGGACAGACGGACAGGACAGACGGACAGGACAGACGGACAGGACAGACGAACAGGACAGACGGACAGGACAGACGGACAGGACAGACGGACAGGACAGACGGACAGGACAGACGGACAGGACAGACGGACAGGACAGACGGACAGGACAGACGGACAGGACAGACGGACAAGACAGACGGACAAGACAGACGGACAGGACAGACAGACAGGACAGACGGACAGGACAGACGGACAGGACAGACGGACAGGACTGACGGACAGGACAGACGGACAGGACAGACGGACAGGACAGACGGACAGGACAGACGGACAGGACAGACGGACAGGACAGACGGACAGGACTGACGGACAGGACAGACGGACAGGACTGACGGACAGGACAGACGGACAGGACAGACGGACAGGACAGACGGACAGGACAGACGGACAGGACAGACGGACAGGACAGACGGACAGGACAGAGGGACAGGACAGACGGACAGGACAGACGGACAGGACAGACGGACAGGACAGACGGACAGGACAGACGGACAGGACAGACGGACAGGACAGACGGACAGGACAGACGGACAGGACAGACGGACAGGACAGACGGACAGGACAGACGGACAGGACAGACGGACAGGACAGACGGACTGGACAGACCGACAGGACAGACAGACAGGACCGACGGACAGGACCGACGGACAGGACCGACGGACAGGACAGACGGACAGGACCGACGGACAGGACCGACGGACAGGACAGACGTACAGGTAAGACGGACAGGACAGACGTACAGGACAGACGGACAGGACAGACGGACAGGACAGACGGACAGGACAGACGGACAGGACAGACGGACAGGACAGACGGACAGGACAGACGGACAGGACTGACGGACAGGACAGACGGACAGGACTGACAGACAGGACAGACGGACAGGACAGACGGACAGGACCGACGTACAGGACAGACGGACAGGACAGACGGACAGGACAGACGGACTGGACAAACGGACAGGATAGACGGATTAGATAGACGAACAGGACAGACGGACAGGACAGACAGACAGGACAGACGGACAGGACAGACGGACAGGAGAGACGGACAGGACAGACGGACAGGACAGACGGACAGGACAGACGGACAGGACAGACGGACAGGACAGACGGACAGGACAGACGGACAGGACAGACGGACAGGACAGACGGACAGGACAGACGGACAGGACAGACGGACAGGACAGACGGACAGGACAGACGGACAGGACAGACGGACAGGACAGACGGACAGGACAGGCAGACAGGACAGGCAAACAGGACAGAATGACAGCATGGATGGACAGGGCAGACGGACAGGACAGACGGACAGGACAGACGGACAGGACAGACGGACAGGACAGACGGACAGGACAGACGGACAGGACAGGATAGGATTGACGGACAGGACAGACGGACAGGACAGATGGACAGGACAGACGGACAGGACAGATGGACAGGACATACAGGACAGACGAACAGGACAGTTGAACTAGACAAACGGACAGGACTGACAGACAGGACCGACTAATCGAACGGAGAGGACAGACAGACGGACTGGACAGACGGACAGGACAGATTGACTGAACAGGCTGACGGGACACACCGGCAGGACAGACCGACAGGACAAACTGACAGGACAGACCGACAGGACAGACTGACAGGACAGACTGACAGGACAGACCGACAGGACTGACTGACAGTACAGACTGACAGGACAGACCGACATGACAGACCGACAGGACAGACCGACAGAACAGACTGACAGGACAGACCGACAGGACAGTTGGACAGGACTTCTCAATCTTACACAGACATGATTAGGAGCAGCAACACGCAATTATTGAAAATAATAATTAATGCCTTAATTAGACTGGAAACACGCCGTTAGAAGTAATACGTATCATATTTCTGAAAAGTGGACTACCTCTTTTTTGTCAAGCCCAAGCATCATCTGACCCAAAGCGATGTAAAGAGATCACCATGTCTACCAATGTATCCTGAAGAGAAAACCCTTGAGGTAGATACTTGGCAGTAGATGACGCTTCCGTAGGCTTTTGCAATTATCATTTTCCCTATAAATATGTTTTCTTTATTTGTACAAAGATTCCCGTTATTCCGTTACCATGTGTATTTTACATAACCTAAATTGGTGTTATTATCCTCAGAGTTTAGCAGAAATAGTACATAATTAATTATGCGTCGAGAATAACATATTTAGGGTTGCTATATTAAAATCTAAACCCTATTTTTTGTCGTCCCGTACCTCCGTCAGTTAGTCTGTAAAAAGTTGGTTGTGACAGAGTCATGCTATTTGCTCTGACTTTAATTACTTCAAAAGCACTGTCGATAAAGATGCAATGTGGCAGAAGTCTGGTGGAATTACATTGCAATTGTGCGACATTGCATCTTCGCCAGCTATAAGTACCCTATAATTATCATCGGCTAAGATACTTAATTGGATTTTTAGAATTTAATATATTTTATCATTTAAATCTTTGAAGTTGGAATAAGGTTCAAATTTTTGCTATTTGCGGAGTTGACCAACTTTCGTACGGCGCTGCAATTGTTGAGGCATACAAAAGATTAAATATTTATTCCAGAAAGTAATTAATTTCCGTTGAACCATGCATGCGATCGTCATCCTCAGTGCAAGTCTTGAGGAAATACAGGAACGAAAACACATGGTCTAACTCTATACTGCAAGATTACAAAATCTTAAAATGTAAATAGTTTTTACCACGTAACGTATGATTAGATATGCAAAAATAGAGGTTCAACTTGAGTAGAATACGGCGACGAGCAGGGAAATTCGCTCCCAAAGTTTACGTTCTATGCTCACAGGCTATGAGACTCACACAGCTCACAAATCAGAAGTCAAAGTCTTGAGTCGGGACGAAACAATGAGACCAAGATAAGAGAGCATAACTCAATTTCAAGGCTCCAAAGAAGTTTCTTCTCAGTTAAAATCTTGATAAGATTTTGGGCAAACACTACTGTATAATATAAACTACATCATGGAATTATATTTTCTCCCCTTTTGTTAAACATATTGTCATCTTGAAACTTGGGAATGAAGCAACACGCGCCGACGCCTTTTCCCAAACATCCATTAATGCAAATATGTATATGTACATGGTATTTGGCACTATTTGGTATCACTCAAATCATAAAATACCAACGAGGACAGAACTTCTATTAATACTGTTTTGAAACCTGAATTTACAATTAAATGATTTTCGCCTCTCGTCGGCTTATCTGTCCCACCCGCCCGTAATTCTTGGTGAAACGTCATCTTTTATTTAAATCAAATCGAATATTTACAATTTACAACACTGAATACTGAACAGGAGTACGCAGTAAACATTTCCCATATATAAAAAACTCTATACATACATACTATAATATTTGGCCATCGATTTTACTTATCGAAAGAAGCTTGTACACACTACATACATATTATATAAGAAGAGAGAAACTAAATATATGTACACAAGGAAATTACGTAGAATTGAAGCCATTACTTACACACTTGGATATAAACATTATAGGCAATTTTAACACCATATAATATGCTCTGCAAACCTTCCAGTGCGGAGCCATGACTGATTACAAAACCTATTCCTGACCTATGCATGTCTACCCACTCCGCACGTGCTACTTAGACAGTGTAACAAATATTGTGTAGGTGTCAAGTGTACTGCCAGCCAAACCAAAACGAAACAGTTCACATTTATTGCTTAAGGTACGACAGGAATTTATATCGAATATTTATACATATACTACACGTATGTAAGTAGGTCGGCCACCACTCCGCACACTCCACCATTAACGTCTTGAGAAGAAAACGAATAGCCTTGACTTTCCTTACTAACGAGTCTTTTACTATTTACCATCATCATTTGCTACAATCAATTGTCCCCGTTGTTAATTTGGTAGCTGTCAAGAAGCCATTTGCCAGTTCCAAACCTATACATTTTAATGGTGTTCTCTCTTGAAAATGGTGTTTGTGTTTAATATTTCCTTGAGTTTGGGTGTATACCTACATAATAGTATGTATATGTAGCAGCAGTAGACTTCTGTAGGATAGGAATCTTCATTTATAGGGAGTACAGATATAAGCAAGACCCATTAGAGACAACATAGGGGATGTATTAAAATGAGACTGACAATAGAGAATATTTATTTTCTGAGGACGAGGAAGAGTTGTGGTTAGTAATTTAGATTGGATTACACTCCTGGCAACAAGACATAATATTATCATTTCGGGGGGACTCTATGGAAAATGTATAAGTCTACGTGATGATATGAAACAGAGGGAAATGATGAGTTTTAGGGAACATCCATAAATATAAATCAAGGAAAAGGAAGAGAGAGAGAGAGAGAGAGAAGGGATAGAGCAGTGGAGCAGGGTAATCTATCTTCCTTTGTTTCATGCGGATTTCTCTCTTCTTTTCTGTCATCCTTTTCTTTCCGTCATTCCCTCTATGACTAATGAGACCCTCAGGAAAAATACACTCGTCTCTCTCTCCACCTCCACAGCTCCAGTTCTCCCAGTCTCCTTCGATCCAGCTCTCTCTCTCTGCTTTCCCTACACAAGTTCCCGTACACTCAAACTTTCTTCCCTTTCACTCTTTTCCGAAACTAGACGTTCATGATGATGAGGCGCAGGAGGCCTGTAGAAAGTAGAACTGGAGTATTTTGGGTTTGGGGCAGAGACGTGTGAGAATAGGTAGATCAAAATCTTGCCTTCATCCATTAGATTTCCTTTAATGTCAGAGTCGGGACGGGGTGCTCGTGTGTATAGTCCTTAGAAAGTATTGAAATGGATGTGACGTGAGACCCTGATCCACATATATGGGAACACCATATATAACTCAACTACACACACACACACACGATCGCAATTGTATTAGTCACGATCAATCAATTTGAGTTTGAGTTCTATTCGTTCCCAGCTAGCCCCCATTAGAATTACATATTACATCTCATGGATGGATGAGAAAGTCTGCCTATGGTTCTGTTCTGTTCTGGTCTGGTCTGACTTTGACTCTGGCTCTGGTTTTGCTATATGGTCTGGTCTAGTGAAAGAAACGTGGAAAGAAAAGCACGTCGTCCTCGTCCTTTTTCTCTCCGTTTTTTATTTTATTCTGTATGTCCTCAGAGAGCTTACCCTTTCTTGAGACTCGACTGTAAGCTTCCTTCTTTAGTCATAGTCACAACCATGCAGAAAAATTTCATTTTAACCGTAATCGTATATTATGACTATATTGTACGTTTATTCCACTCTCTAATTCATATTTCTATAGATCAACGTGTAGATATATGTATGTAATATACGGCTCCAATCTATTTACAATATACATGATGAATAGTACAAGATATTTCATAAATCACAATAAGTGTATCTATATTTTTTTTCTAGTGGATATTTTACTCAATTGATCATTTTCCTATATTTAATTCTGTGATGACAGAATAGTGATATCATTTTTTTTCCATAGCATATTATGTGCAATTCATTATTTTATTTTATTATTACTTTGAAGTTATTAAAAACTCAAACTTGCTTATGATTTACCCAAGTTGGTTTTATTATTTTTATAATGTATGTAGAAGATATGATATAGTATATTTACCGCCTTTGGAGTACGAGGTAACTAACATTAAGACTAGGAACTGCACTACAATTCTTTTAAGTACGTAATAATGGCATGTCTTTATAATTAAAATTAACACTAAACATATAGTAATATCTAATTGGTAGGAGTGTGTGTAAAGATATCAAAATACTGAAATCATCTAGGAATTAAATTATGCATTTAAATTAATTTTCATTAAAGTTTAGTCTCCTCTGTTATAGTCTGTGTTTAATTAAAAAAAACGAATATTGAAGGATTTTTCACATGCATCGTTGGAGATATAGTGAATACACAGATATGCACTCTATGCGTAATTTTAATGTGTACTAATTAATATACTAATGACTCGTTCTGGTGTACAAAACACTAATATTGTAAGTTAAAGGGGAATTTATCAGTATGAGTGATAATATTAATAATAATAGTAACGTGAAATACTTTTTTTGATTTGTGAATAACCTACACATCATTGTAAGTATTATGTAGTAATAATTGTATATGCCTATATACTGTATACTATATGCTAATAACACCGTCTTGTTGCGTGTGGGTATTTGTCTTTGAGTTCAATTTTGAATTGTCGAAAGTTAAGACGATTCATTTCAATGTCACGACTTCTCCCAGGATGAAATGACTGCGGTGTTTTGTAGCCTTGATGAACGAGGAAGGCATCATTAAGAACGGAGAATTTGAAGCCTGCCACATGAAGTTCACAAAGTTGACTGATGCGGTTGAAGCCATACTGACGGAAGCGCTCATCCAGGATAGGAACAGAGTTGTCTGATATAAAGAAAGGCTCCCAGGGGTCTTTCCACAAAACTTCAAATAGAACTGACAGATCCCCCGTCTTGGACTCTGGCTCCCTTTCCCAAGTTTCGTAGTCCGTGTGCACCTGGGAAATAATCATCATAATAATCATAATAATAATATCACGACAGTATATAGGAACTCTGAGGGAAGAGGGAACAGACCCATAAACCACATGACATGACGTGTAGTGCAAACGAGTCACGTCAATAGTTTCATATGAATGAGCCAAACATTGTATTGTCTTGTTATAGACCCTCTCACACAGACTACAAATTCATTACAAATATTCAAATTACTATTTACTAGGACAACAACAACGCATATAGATACATCACTCGGAATGATTGTGAAGAAACTAAGACATTACATTTCTATACACTGTATACCACACCACAAAGAAGCAATTTACTTTATGTACGCCTATGCCGCCAGCAGCCCAAGCCCATCATTGGAAGCCCAACCAAACCAAAGCGAAAATACAGATAATAATGCTACAAAATTAAACGCTATATATGTACGTATATTCAAGCAGAAGAAAGTGCACACGCATTTCATGATATGAAATTGGATATGAACTATACACACGCACCAGAGTTCCTTCCTCTACACATATCTCGAGTCTCTAGTCAAGTCTCATAAAATATTCTAGGTATTTAGTAATGCAATTTGAGTTGGAGAAGCAAAGGGATAAGGTTCAGGCTTCTCAGGGAAAACCAAGTAATTACGTAGTCAACTCGGATTCTGTCATGTCGGTTTGACTTTATCTACATACACACGTTCCCAGTACTAGTACCAGTTCTACACAGAGATGGTAAATATAATATGATTGTACACGCTCCTTTCCTTGTCTTTTGTACGTAGAAAGTGTGCTCCCTGCTGCTCACAAACAACTATATATAGCCATGTAGCAAATTATTATATTCACAGGCCAAGTCAAACCGTGGCTCTCTCAGGCCGTAGTAGTATGACGTTCAAATTGCTTCTTTGTAACTCGTAATGCTCTCTCAAGACTCAAGACTCAGCCAAAACCACAGATATGGAGAAAGAAGATTCAATACTACTGCTCCTGCTCTCCTGTTACGGCTCCTACTTCCATGGGTACTCATGGCCATGGCTGAGGCTGAGACTGACGAATAGAGAAAATAGAGAGATTCTTGAAAACTTGGAACTCTTGGTATAGTGTAGATATAAACTTGAGACTGGAGAATCTATTCGAGGGAAATTGTTTAGTGTGTGTACGTATGTGTGTGTGTGTGAAAGAGAGAGTGCTTAGCCACAAAGGATAGGAAAGCATGGAATGTTGAATGTTGAGTGATTACTTTCCCTACAAGTCCTACTTCATTTCCTATTTCTATTGTGAAACATATACATCTTCCCCGTCTACGTATGTGTTCCATTAGAAACTCAAAAACGGGCCAGCAGTTAGGTTCCTAGCTGTAGTACATAGTTCTCCTCATACTCTCGTAAGTAATCGTAATAACATTGGGAGCTAGCAGATGAAGGACTCGCAGTACATACCAATAATTCCATGCTGCTTTTGCGCTGCCCTACCCACGATCATTCATAGTCACAGTTCATAGAGTCGCCGTATAATTATATCTGTATGTGTGTGGTACATGGGCATATCTGTCTGTTCTACACACATATTAAAACTAAAACCCTGGAGCACAAACAAAGTGAGAAAATTGGAGTGATGCAAACTCAAGGAAAATTAATTCAAGTATTAAACTTCTCTTCATCGGGAGCTTAAAATCATGGAGAGCTCAAGCACTCTATCCATTACCGATTATTAACTTTCTCCATCTCCGAGTAGCAATTACGAATATCTAATCAACTAAACATGCGCCCCTCACGCGCCGTCCACACGAGAGTTCAAAGAGAATTACGTACGGGAATTAACAGTTGTACATTTCAATGTTATTTTGTGTACGTTCCACTGGGTAGTATATAGTATAGTGACGACCGAGTGAAGTGAGTCAACAACATTCCTGCTCAAAACATAACAATGAAAGAATTCCAATTCCAATTGGGTTATTAGGAATTCGCGACTAGGTATACAGGCACACTTTCTCCGGCATTAAAAGCCTACGTGTACGCTTTCTAAAAATCAATAGAATACTATTAGTATATGAATGGCATATTATAGCAACTGTAGATAAAAATATGGAGATACGCACATTCTTCAGTGAACACGTGGCCCTATATAACTATATAGACTTAGATGCTCTCCGCATCAATAACAGTAATTAATTAACAATCAATATGCGGGTTTTTACAACTGGCTTTTACAGTTCTAGGCGGCATGCACAAACAAATAACTAGAGAAGATTAGATGCCTTTGTCTTTTACAGCAAGATTTCTATCTCGACAGGATTTATTAAACCTAAAAGCTAGAGGAGCGAGTAATCAAGTAACTGTGTATACTTTTAAAGTTGAAAGTATCTAGAGACTTTGATATAATTTTCAATTAATCCCTTTGATTATTATGCTCATAGCTATATGACATTCTTCTACTATAAACTATCAACCATATATTAATAGGTTGAGTATTTTATTCTCATTTAGCTAATGTGAAAGTATATCAAGAATCTAGGGTATTCAACCTGAACTCTTTACAACTCATTACCTTCCCCTGCTATTTTGAACACTAGGGGAGAATAGTTGCCATGCTTTTAAAAAATGAAATTAGTCATAGGATATATGTATATAGTTTATAGCTGCTATGTATATTTATATTTGTGTGAGCGTCAGGAATATAAAATTATAGTAGGGAATTCACTCATGTATAGGGATATACAGGAGCAGAAGGATGGATGTAGCGGAGGATATAGCAAAGCCCAAGTCGGGGAATGACGTTGATCTCATCTGTGTGCCTTTCCGCTATTCACGTATTCACCCGTTCTCCTCTGATAATCCACTATCGGCTCGTCTCTATATATTATATTGTAGGTACATATCTCTTTTAAATGAAATGAAATAGCTTCATCAATCATTTTCAACAAGACATGAAGAATCAGATGTTATTTAAGCCTCCTTCACATGTAATTACATTACTGTGAGAATAACGAGGAGCCCCATACCATATTATCATTTATGCACATAGTTTATCCTAGACTCCAGTTCCAGACACAACAACACGCCTTTGTTATTTGTTTGAGACGTCTATGAATTTCACATAAATCTCAAGTCGCCGTAAAAATTTTCAAAATCTCCATAGTAATATATATATCTTTGTACACCCAACGCGAAGAATCTGCAATATGTGATGTGGATAACATGTTGGTTTGGCACGTTTATTAGGGAAATGTTTCCAGACGTAAGCCCGAGCTATGACGTTCTCACAGTTTATACAAATAATCCTTTGGAATTTCGAATTCAAAATATTCTTTGCTTTTACAAGTGTGCTTCTAAATCACTGTGCTTCTAAATTAGATAGCCGTTTCGGGATTTATGTGCATATAGTTATGCACGCGAATATTACCTATAAATACGTCCATTAGATATTGTTTTTGATTTCAAACTCAAACTGTTTATATTTGCTTAGTTTTGTGCATTGAAGCTAAAGCTGAATCAACGTATATTTCATCGTGGAGAATACTTTCTTTGTAACCTTGTTACACAATGGTTACGTATATAGCTGATGCTGGACTGTACGTATAATTACACAATTATTATGTATATGCATCTCAAGTACTCCATGTATCATGCTCCATACACGGGAATGTTTCCAAGGGTTAAATATTTGCCTTGTAAGTTGCAAGGAAATTCCACGGGTTCTAAATGATTTTTAGCTTTAAATATATCCCCATGTAAGACGAAGGACACCGTATTCGTGTACAAATTCAAATTGTGAGAGTACCTCCATAAAAAGGGCTAAAGACAACCATCCAAACAGCGGCGATCTTTAAAACCGTTCTATACATCACTAATGGTTCTACACTAAACTCTATCATAAAGATGAATATTTTTATTCAAAACTAATGTGTTTGAATAAAGGGTATAATAAAATCTCCTTTTTTTAACTTTGCTGGTGTAAAAACTTGGATACTTTGCGAATTTATGATCGATTTCGGCACTTGATACTTTTGCCTCGATATTATTGAATTTCGATAGTTTATGTCATCGATATTCCATCTGACAATGAGGGTACATACACAAAATTTTCAATTCTGTCAATGGAGAAGTCCAAAGTTATTCCCCTTTAAATTGAAAGCCCCGTGAAGTGATTCTGTTCTACAGTAAGTCCCACTGGAATAAGGACACTGTATTTTCTTGGAGTACTCCAGCCCACAGGGTTAAACGGGCGAGATAATAATTGTTGGGTACTAGTTAACTGTTGTCTATATCTAAACTTTAGTTGACCCCCAAGGGTCGCGTGGCTTCCATGTGACTAATTAAAAATCGAAACTGACTGTCCCACTAGAATAAGGAAGCTTTGTGGTTCCTTTGATTTATATCCGTTCAGCTGTATACTTATTAAAAAACATGCAATTTGATGTGGTCACTTTCATATAGATGGGTTATGGCTGGATACATTTACTTTGATCATAGGATTAAGGATGCTCCAGTGGCACTAGAGATATCTTTCATTTTAAACTTTTTTATCATGGAGTCAAGTGGGGACACAATGTCTTGTTGCACTAAAACCTCTGACCTCCATTAAATTCGTGAATCTCAACAGATTTAAAAAAATAAGAGTGGAACACAAACCTCATAAAATTACTTACAAAACAACGTAGAATTTGTAAATGAGGTCAATTTGGGTCATGCGACACCGTTTCATGAACATGTTAGTGAGTGCCAGGATTTATGTGGCACATAAGCTCAATGCATTCCATAAACAGTGTTTATGAAGCTACGTCGTTTGACCCAGTTGACCTCATTTAAAAATGCTACGGTGTTTTGTAAGTAATTTTATGCGGTTTGTGTTCGACTCTCATTTTTTTAAATCTGTTGAGAATCACGCATTTACTGGAGGTTTTAGTGGGAGACGTTATTGTTTTAATGGCAATTAATTTCAAAAATTTAAGATCCGAGCGACTTTATTCGATTGGGACATACTGTATACACATTAAGTAATACTGGAGTTAGTACTAACCCGTAGCCAACCAGCAGAAACGACATGAAAGCCATAATTATGCACAGTATTTTGAGTATTTTCATTATTTGCACAAAGTACGTAAATACAGCTCCTGCTCCTCAAGAATTCCTATTCCAGATACTGACAGAGAAGTTATACATAATATAGCTCCAAAACTGTCAACTAACGAGCACTCCTACATCATACGTTTGAGGGGCAAGACTGCCGCCTTTAGCTTAATGCGATCATCGTATCTTCTGTCGTCACTGCTGCTACTGAGTAGTTTTAAATGATGGATTATGCTTTGTATTGCATTTTACATTGTCACTGTGTATCTAGAGTAAAAGAGGGTAGAGTCGTTTTGGTTACGGGCGAGTTGGGTACGAGAGTAGGAGAGAGTCTCCTCCAGCCTGGCATTAAATCGATACAGGGATATGGCTTCCTCCACTCGGCTCTCTCTAGTCCGCCACTGTCAATACGGATCCATCTTAGGTATAAATTACGACTGGCTGAAGGAAGTAGGGAAGACTGCTTCTAAATTGTCGTTACGAGGGATTCGATGGTTACGCTTTCTACAACACTTAGCCAGAAGAATCAAGATTCTTCCATCCTTGTCACAACATGGACAACCCGTCTACCTTTTTTCCCTCCCATTTCTTTACTGCTTTCCTTCAGCCACACGCTCACAACTGTCATTTCGTCAATGTCCCCCACAAACCTCCATATTCAAAGCATGCAAGTAATATTTGTATTTTACAGCTCTTAGCCCAAAGTACAAAAATGCATTTGAGTGTTATTCCATATTGATATTTTACAACGCCTAAGCTAAAGCATAAATAAAAGTACCTACCTACCTACCATAATTTCTACTCCGTAGGAAATTTATAAAAGAAATGTAATTGCAATATAGTTTGAAGTTTATACGAGATTTATTACTTTCACTAATTAATTTCTTGAGCGCCAGTGGAGAAACTATAACTCTAAAAACCATGTAGAAAATAAATAGAGTAGCTATACAAAATAAACCTTTAAAAATGAGAACTTATTTAGTATAAGTATGAGACAGGACACGAGAGTACGAGGAAAGAAGATATTTAGCTATTTTCCCTGAAGCAGGAAAAAAAACTGATGAGCCTTCCCGTTCCCGTTTCTGAAGCTGAAGTCGAGCATCGGACTATTAAATGAAATATCTTACACTTGGAAGCTTCATCCTGCTCTCTTGTACTCGAGGGCAATTTGATAGAAGAAAGCAAGCATCGGATCCATAGTGTGGAATTTTGGGGCCATGAAGGAAAGGAAAAGAAAGGAACATATATAGGAGGAGGTTTGCCTTTTATGTGTTGTGTAGTTGGTTAGAATGTTAAATGTAGGGAAAAGCTTAAAAGTGTGTGACTATATAGTGTACTATATTCCTATATTTATATTCTTGGGGGCTTATAGAAAGAGAAAATTAGATGCGTTTCCATGTATCTCTGTCCCCGTTTATTCTCCCATTCAAAGAAGATGTATAGAGGCACTTTTGTAAATTAGAGGGTATTTAGAAGCTCATCCAACAAGGTAATTTGCGACTCATTTGACTCCGCGTCACGGCCATGTACGTACGTACGACAAGAAAAAAAATTAAACTTTTTTCTCTTTAAAAAAGAAATTACATAGAGAATCTGTCTATCCCCCCCCCTTTCCCTTTTATTTGCTTTATTCCCCGTTTGCGCCTGTAGTAGTCTCATCTAGTCTCGAGTCTCGAGTTCAATTCAATGTCGATCCTGGTTTTTTTCCCACTGTATCTTTTTGTCTTTCTGAACACAAGGAGCTTGTAGGACACGTTGCTTGGGCATGAGGCGTCTGGTCGGCTTCTACTTTATTTTCTTTGTTTTTTTAACATTCAAGCCTTCCTTGCAAATAAATAGGTTTTGTTAATAAAAGTCACCCGCCTTCCTGCCTGGCTGTCCCGGCCCAAAACTGACTTTTGTAATTTGTAACTCTAGTTTCACAACAGGACAATTTAAAAAGAAATCATGCCCAAGCATTATTGCTATTGCAAATTGCAATGACAAGAAGAAAATTATAAAAGATGTAGAAATAAAAAGGAACGTATATAAATACTCATGCATGTTACAATAATAATTTTATCATGTGAGAAGACAAAAAAAAACAGAAAAGATTGTTGATTGTAATCAATCATCCTAGCCGACATATTTCTTGTCTAGCATGTTTTATACAATTCTAAACATCTACATAGTATCTCTTGTCTTGGCAAAGCGCTCCGTATCGATTAATCTATTACACTGTGGAAAATTCGTTTAACACCACCACTGTTTTTAATACTACATTACACAGACAACATTGCTTATGGGTTGCCAATTTATTGCTTTAAAACTACTTGAAGCCTCAAGCAAGTTGACACTTGACAGTTGACAGGGACAGGGACAGGACCTTACATCTGTTTTGTGTGTTGTCTTTGTATAGTTTGTAAATAATTGGCTAAAAATACTGATATTTATAATTTGTCAGCCAGGTTAACTTCCATGTCCTTTAGGTATTAATATCAAGAGACTGTATGAGCACTCAGAGCAGAGGGAATAAATAAAATCCTTTTGAAATTTTAAAATAGATTATTACTCGACAACATGACGGAACTAAATTTCCTGAATAGTTAATAGAGAGAGAGAAAGAATCATTGTATAAAAATGGAGGCTGGGGAGACAGACCTCGCTCTTAGTCTTGGTTTTGGTCTTGGCAGTCGATCATCAGCTTCGGGCTTAAATCTAGATCAACTACATTTTTTCTCCATTTACATTTGCTTGTGTAAGCTAGCGGAACGACGACAGCAGCAGCTTCAGCCCCGCGCTATTCCTCCTACTGTGTTGTCGCGGTTGGCAATAATGAACACACAACACACACACAAGTGTGCCATCTTTTTTCATAGATTTCTTTTTCACTCACTCTCGTCTATATACCGCAAAGAGAAGAAATAATGTCAACGTCAGTGAGAGATTTTTCTACTAAAGCTGACGGGCCATGTATCAGTGGAGTATTAAAGAGAGAGAGAGGATATGGTGTTCTCTATGTGTACATTTTCCCCAGCTGCTCCCATACATTTTTTCCCCTCTGTCTGGATGACTCTTCCCATTAGAAAGAGTGTGGGCCGTGTAATTTATCAAAACTTATCTCATTCCTCTGTATTTCCTTATAAATATACTATACCACTACTACTAATACTACTACTTCTACCACTACCACTACTACACAGAGCAGTTGGTAGCGCCTGGATGAGTTGCAAAAGAGACCAATTTATTTATGGTGGATGATAATTAATGGGCAAAGGGAGGAAATAAAATGAAAAAAAAAGTTGCTTGATCTTCCGATTCGGTAAAGAAGAAGGCAGGAGGATGGAGAAAAAAAAAAGAGAAATGAAGAGGAATCTATTATGGATGAGTGATAATTATAGGAGGAGAAGCCTTATGGGAGATCCGCATAATAGAAAAGGTCTACCCGGGGAATTTTACAAAGAGTATCATGAGAAGACAGTGGATGAGTGGAGGAGCATTCTCTTTATTTTTTTTTGATGAAGCCAAAATGTTTTTAGTGTGGAGAATACAAAGGCTCAAAAAATGCTACGCCACTCACCACAGGCAAAGGCTACAGCGCTGAGAGTATCTGCAAGAGGAAAATAAGGAGAATAAAACATTTACAAGGGAGGGAGGTAAGCACCTTATCTCTCTGCTTACAAGCTACAAGCCTGACATTTTATTATTATTTGATCGCTTAAGGTCATAAGAGAGAGAGAGAGAAAGAGCCGTTCCGGAAAGACAGACTTAGGCAGCTCCACACACACACACACACACACACACACACACACACACACACCGACACACAGTCATCAATCTTGCCCACTGTACATTACATAATACGAAAGCAGAGTTACTAAGCTTGGGGAGCACATGCACAAGCCTCTACATACACATACAGTGTATATACAGCATGAGGAAATGAAACGTGAAAAAGTTGAGAAAGTAGCTTGGAAATTGTAGCGAGTAATTAAATTAAAGGGATCTTTGTCTTTCTAACCTGACACTTCCAGCAAAGATCAAAGTAGAACGGCCGCACTTGGTATTTATCGATGAGTGAGAGGAGCTCTCTCTTGGTTCCGGGAGCTTCCCCATTTTTACTCTCAAAAGCAGGTACTACGAAAACAGACTTTTTCCCATCCCCAGTCTTGTCCAATTGTTTATCTCGTACAAACTTTTGAAATTTCGAGCGGAGACCCGTCGAGGGCAACATGTCAATGTCCGCCACGAAGGAAAACTCAGTCATTACTCTCTTCCTGGCCACGTTCCGGAGTAAATTGACGGGGTAGACACGGTCATCATAGTTGAAGCTAGACTCAAATAAACTTTTACTCCCGGCTAAATCCTCGTTAAATTCTTGGCACTCCGTGAGCTCCCCCCCTCTCCGCGTCTTCGTCGACGAGGACAGGGACGAGGGGTATGGAAGTTTCCGTCGTCTCCTCCGACCCCCATCCCCACCCCCACCCACAAGTCTTGTTTTATTTGGATTTGGATTGGGATTCGAATTCGAATGTCCCCAGTGTACTTGAACAAATGGAAAAACCACATGGAATGAGACGTACTGCCTTATCAGTTCATGGCAGAGTCGGGCTTGAGCAATAAATTGAAGACTAGATTCAACTTGTGAAGAGTTACGGACAAAGAGAGCCAATGAAACTGGACCCTCCCAACGCTCAACTAATGAGCCCAGAAAATATTTTGCATTCGTCAAGTCACTCTGGGTCACGAGTGTTACGTCCGTCGAGTCTGAAGCTTCCTCATCAATGGAAAAATCATCATTGAGTTCCGGTCCAGGTCCGGGTCCGGATTGCTTATTGGAAGCTCGGTGAATGGGGCCGAGACCGAGGCCGAGACCAAGACCATCTCCTCCCCCGTTTGGCCGTGGTCCAGCAATGTCGAAGATTATACGGAACTCTCCAGTTGAGTCCACAATCGTACCTTCATTCTCGCTGAAGAGTCGAGCTGCCAACTGCTCCTGTGAACACAAGAAGAAAAAGAAGATGAAAAAAAAATGAGAAAAATGACCTTTTGCCTTTCATCAATTTCGATCTATGGATGCGGATTTGAAAGATAGAATGAAGCTATATATTATATGGGTTTAGAGGGAATAGGATTCTTTCACTCAGATAGAGCTCTCTCTCTCTCTAGTCAGATGGTGCTCGACATTATCATTATTTAGGTTCAGTGACACAGACGGACATTACCATCCAACCAGTGTAGCACGTGGACTACCACTAATATAGTAGTACCAGCACCAGCCAAATGGCCATCTTTATTTTCTAGCATGACCACCAACCACCATCAAACGCTGCAATCCTAAAAGATGGAGTTTTTCTGATCTTTTTCGGAGTATCATTAAGCGAATTGTTAATCTTTTGATTTCTTATCTCCTTATTTCTATTTTGTGACCGACAATTTTAGTTTTTGTCTACGCTGCCGTTCAGCTTAATGCACCTAGGTACCCACTTTGTCTTTGGTGAAGATACCATCAAAAATTAGACTTTTAGACTGCTAACCCAAGGATTTATAGGGTACTCTTTTTTTGTAGTGCTTGTAGGTACCTTACATATACAGATACACATATTATGTAGATTGCACATACATGCGTATTTTTCCCTCCTCTCCCACTCTCTGGGAATGACATCGTATGCTGTAAATTATCCCGAAGGTGGATTGAGTTGAGTTTCGAGTCTGGAGAAAAAATATATCCTCTTGAATACATTTGTCTTGTCGTGAGGAAGCCGTTTGGAAATTTACATTTTCCCAATGTCCACCCAATGTTTCTCCGCAAACACGTACAGTCAACAAATCTTTGATTCTGTCCCAGGTTTTTAAGGCTCTTTTACCTTTCCTCTATACTTTTCTCTGGCTCTGGTTGTGGCGGGAGGGAAATAAGGGAAAGAGTTACAACTTTGGAAGCACTCTCAGTCAGAGGGGAAAGTAGCATGAGCAAATACAGTTCAGGGTTTTCCATGTAAAATAGGTATATGTAGAGTTCTAGAGTTGTGTGCCGTGTGAAAATTCGCCAAGAAAATTCACTTGGTGGAAGATTACTTTTGTTCCTTGACTCTGTATATCTGTACATGACCGACCTGTATATGTACCTACGTCTTTGTACTTTGTACTCGAGGAAAGTGGCGAGGTTTGGCCGGGCTGTGTGGACCTGGACCGTGGAAGTTAAGGTATATTTTCTAGGTATTTGGGTTCAAAAGGGTAGGTAGTATAGGCACATAGGATGAGGGTATAAAATGGAATTGCGCAATCACCGACCACCGACCAAAATTCCAATGCAACTTGGTAATAGAAGAAAGTACATATAGGTATATATAGAATAAAGTATTGAAACTTTTCCCAGAGTGTACGTACTACGTCCCAATTCAATGGATTCAAATTCAATGCTTTCAAAGATACAATCTCCTCCCAAACATTTTTACACAGTTAACTCGACATCCTTATAATCGAATTTACGTTGATTTCCTCGAGCACAGTGCAGTGGTAAATACAACTTTTCAACTTTATGGTCCTGTCAATTTCTTTACATAAATTCTAACACGTCTTTTAAACTTTTCCAATATTTGACAGCAAGAATTGAGTAAAGGAGGGGGAAAATGTAAAAATAATTTTTAAAATTTAAATAATCTCTTACAGGACGTGGACAAAATAATCCGTCATGCCGTCAAGGAAATACTCCAAATCCCCGACGACACCCCAAACAACATGCTTTACTCCTGCATCGGAGTCAAAGGCCTCTCCCTCATAAAAGCAGAATGGGAAGCATATATTCAGAATATTAACGCATGTTATGTCCTCATCTCTGCCAATGACGACACTGTCAACAAAATTAGAAATTTGGACGCAGAAATCGAACTTTGTCTCGGACAGTTAAATCTCGACAGCAATATCCTTCAGAACTTAAAAAAAAGCCAAGCCATCAAAAATTCTGCGAACAGAACTACGGGAAAAAGAGTACCAATCGTGGTGCAATTTAAACCAGAAAGGAAGAGGCGTAGCCCTCTTTCAAGAGTGTCCCGCAGTAAACAAATTAATTCACTCAAAAATCGGACTATCCTGTTCGGAATGGATTACGTCATTGAAAATGGTAGGCAATGTCACCTCAGTAAGAATTCACCCAGGTCGCAACTCCGGGAACAGCCGTTGCAGAATTTTAGGCTGCGACGAGTTTGAAACGCTCCCTCACGTTCTCGGGTCATGCAGACATGGCGAATTATTAAGGAATGACAGACACAACAAGATTGTAAATTTAATAGCCGAAGAATTAAAAGCGAACCCAAACATGGAAGTTCATGTAGAATTGCCCTGTACATCCAGCGATGGGATCCAAGCCGACCGAAGAGTAGATATTTTGGCTTTCGAAAAAAGAAGCCGCAAGGGATACATAATTGATCCAACCATCCGTTTTGAAGGCAACCATACCCAAGCGGAAGACGTTAACAGTGAAAAGAAACGTATATACGAACCATGTATTCCCGACCTAACTAAAAGATTCAATCTAAAAGAAGTCAAAGTGATAGGACTATTAATCGGTGCCAGGGGCACGATCACCAAGTTCTTCGAAGATTTTAGAATCCAACTCGGACTTCCCGTCTCCCTACGAGACGACGTTGTAATAGAAGCTCTAAGAGGAAGCCACAGAATTTATCACCATCATGTTTACGACCCAGGATCTAAACCCAATGCTCTCCAACCAGGGCCAATACCTACTAATATAAAATAAACCATATTATAATCACATAATCCAATCAAATATTTTATAAACATTTTGTAGAAGTATACTGTGTCCTAAAGGGCAAGCATAATTGTATGCCAGTGATTTATTTGTCAAATAAATTCTCTCTCTCTCTTAAGAAAAGCATAGTGCTTTAAGCTTTAAGTTTAGTCACACTACTATATGTGCATCCCGTATATAGCTGCTGTAGAACCTCTATATTTGCATCCAAAATCCAACGACAGCTCTTGTGCAATATGTTTGAAACTGATTTTAAGTGACTGTTATTGTTTATAACGAGTTAAATCTGAATAATAAGTTTGAAGCCTATAAACGTCTTCCGTGTCTGGGTTTGGATTTTCATTCTCATTTCTATAGCAGCCATAAACTTATTTGGGAAATGTAGAAAGTTTGAATAGGATATATATTAGTATAATATGAGAAATAGTGTGCAATATGAGCAAGACGAGATTACAAACATATGGGAAGAAACGCTTGAAAAGTGTGTTTACATAATTCAAAGAAATTCAGAGGCCTATAGCATCTATAATAAACACCTACTTAGCAGAAAATTATATATTGGGCAAGAGTCCTTCATAGTTGTACGTTATACGCAGAAGAAACTCGATCAAATTTCAGATCCAGACGCTTGTACATTAAACTCCATACAAAAAGTCAGTGAGTGTATAAAAAAGCCCTTGTGAAAGAAATACTCAAGTTTTCACCACATATTATAAGCTCTAAAAGTTAGCCCCTACAGGGAGCGATGAGAATTCAAGGAGCTCATCAAGTTTCAATTTTATACTTTTTCCAAGACAACCAACAACCTTAAGAGAAATGAGATTCGTTTGGGCATAAATGAGCGAAGGAACCAGAAGGAGGCGTGATCATTAAATATGTATTCGCCTTGAGGCAGCCCTGTTTAGTAGTTGTTAGCTATAGCTGTTAAGGAAGGGGAAATTTCACTGGAAACTTCAGTGCTAATCTAATAATTCTTGTATACATAATTATATGCTCGCGTCCAGCTCCAGTTCCAAGCGAATCAGAGAACCCTCAATTTGAATTTAAAGTGTAGCACATTTATTCTTAGTGAGTATACATTGATGTACATGAGTACATCATTTCATCTCCTCGTCCTTATTACACTCACACACTCCCAGAGAAAAGAAATCATTTCAATTTTGGCAAGCATAATGACAAACATACTCCATACTCCATTAAGACATTTATAGGAGATTTTTTTTAAAGATGTGATGCAAATTCGGTGAACCATGTAAAATGTGCCTCGTTAGGGCGCTATAGTACATTTCAGATTCAGATTCAGCAAGACATTTTTTTAAAGCTAGCAATTCTACATTGACATTAAAAACTATCTCCAGGTCATTAAGATAGGAAGAATGTGAAACCAAGACTCCGACTCTAGATACATCTTTTTTTCTTAAACATTTCTCAAGATAAATAAAAAAAATGTATGTACCTACTATGGTATACTGGTTGTAAAAGCTCATGCACGAACCCCTATAAAATGTATAGCAACCAAACCCCAGAAAAAAAAGATGATTAGCTGAAGGGAAAAAACTGTGAAGTGAAAGAGAGAGAGAGAGGCTCATACGTATTGAGTATTGAGTGCCACAGCTGTATCCGAATGTACGAGTAAATGGGGTGAGGACGCTATTACTTACACACTTGCTTCTCATTTTCCAAAAAGTAAATAGCTCTAAGGCATGAGCTCATAATATAATGCGCCCAATGCCATGGAGACTTTTACACAGGAGAGCAGAGGAAGATAAGACTATCGGAAGATAGTGGTGGTGAGATAGGCAGGCATAGTGCTCCTAAATTAAACCACACACCACACATAGTATTCCTCCCCATTTACATTTTACACATAACTACATCTGGATGTACTACTTACATACGTGTTATAAAAATAGCTGATTTAGGGCAAACCATTTTCGTCGGGAGTACCCAAGCATCTGTAAATATACGTATAGCTATATACAAAAACATACAATTACATAGGAGTCTTGGGCTCTCGGGAGTGAGACTTCTGTACAAGTGTGGCTGGAAAGAGGAAAGCTGGAATGTAAAAAAGAAAGTGTATACGTACGTAGAGGAAATGTTTTTACGGCATGCGGATGAATGCATGAATTTGGATTGGAGGATAAGAGGGAAAGGATATGAGAGTGGGGCCATAAATATTGTGTGTTTGCGTTGACTTTTTCGAATCATCCAATTCGCGTTGTTGAGAACGAAACTCGAAGAAAATACATGGGGCCCCAAGATTTTCTCTTTGAAGTAAACCATGAAGCTCAGAGGCACAGATTGTGTGTCGACGACTGCAAGAGACAGTTTTCTTCCTCGGGTGACGGAAAAACCATAAAAGCCATCTTTATGACTTTGATATCCCTCAGAAAAGATATGTGTGTGTGTGTGTGTGTCTGTGTGTCCCACCAAGACTCTCCTCCTGGGTACCCTCCATTACCTAGTGCCTAACGTCTACGTCTACCCTCCCCATCCTGTCTGGTCCTGGTCCTGCTACTGAAACTTGACAAATACATAATACATACCTATCCCCAGTCATCTCTTCAAGAGGCTCTGCATTTAAATGTAACTTAGGAAACGGATGGAGATTGTGAAAGGGTCTCTCTCTCGCTCTCTCCTTTTCTAATACCTTTTCTATATATTACCTCAGGACGACGTATATTTTGTGACTCCACTTTCTCCAGAGCAGAGGCTTGAGCGAGGTAGTAGTAGTAGTGTGTAGCGTGTAGAATGGTGAAAGCGAGAGAGAGAAAGGCCAAGTCAAATGTATACGAATTGAAATTGAAATATCATACATTTGAAATCTTCCAGCTCTTGTGCCGACACCAATATTATTGGAAGACCAGACGGCACAATCCGAATTCAATTCAATTTGAGTCATAAAAACGAAGGAAGTAAGGTCTATCTATATCTATGTACCGATATATGGGACGAGGGGTAGGGTACCTTCCGTCGCGCCTTGCATGAATAAAGACCCCAGTTGACTATTATGCTATATATACATATAGTCAAGAAGCCGAAAAACATTTACACTTTCTCAAATTATGGATACATGCAAAAGTCTATATAGTGAATAGTGACGTTTAACTAAAGAGCAACTATAAACGTTACCATCAAAACCAATGAGAGTTATAATTTAGATTTAAAATGAACTTCGACTACAGAATTATAAGTATACAGAGAGGTACATAAATAGACGCGCTGCTCCCTGTAACTTGTAACGACAAGACGAGAGAGTCCAAGTCAAGAACATGAATCCCAAGGCTTTTCAATTTCAAATTTAGTTTGAATCTTTTGAATTCCGTGACTCTGTCTCGCTATGTACGTAGATGAACACGTCCTATATGAAAGGACGACGAAGAAAGTGAAGTAGAAAATAGAAAGCAAAACTACTGATACTACGAAAGACGAGTACGAAGACGACGGAGAAACGACAAAATCAGCAAAGTTGGACAAAGTACAAGTTTCCACTTGGTGCTCTCGTACTTGACGGTTAAAACTCCGCATCCGCATACACACACACACGCTCCTTACATAGATGTTACATATACAAAATCACCCACTTTTTCCGTCTGGCTCTGGCACGCTGTATGATATGGTGACTGGTTAGGTTTCGGTTTTGGTTCAGGCTCAGGCGAAAGAAAGAAAGAAAGAAAGAAAGAAAGAAAGAAAAACAAGGGAGCTGGAACTGGAACTGGAACTGGATACTGCAAGACTGGGACTACGTATACAGGAGACATTGAATATCATGGAATGTTGTTATTATTCTGGGAGCAAAACCAACCCACGAACCGACAGACACAAAATGAGAAAAAATTTTCCTTTCCAAAGAACTACATAATTGGACATCGATTCGTTTCCCTTTTTTTACTGTATGACAAGCTTTCTTTAGTTTTTTTACCCCATTCAGAATTCGTGGAAATGGTTCCACTCAAAAGATAATATGTATGTGCGTTTCCTTCAGGCTTCAGGGCCCTTCGCGACAAAACAAACTCGTACATTTATCTAACTTCTTGACCCCTCCAACCCTTCATCGTTTATAGCCGGAGCCAAACGCGAAATTATTGTGAGGAAATTTTGTTTTATTATTATTGTCTGTAAAGTATTCTACATTTATTACTTCCTCCTTATCCTTACATCGCCCTATATCTTACAGTCCTAATTTTCCTGCCAAAAAAGTGCGCATGCGTCTTCACCTGGTTGGTCCGGGTTCTGATTACTTCACCAAACAACATCACAAGTACAGAATGTGTAATATAGGAAGCTGTAAATAAATAATATATCTGCGAAACTACTTATGTATGTAAGGTATGTAGTACTATGTTTTCATAAGACAGTGTATATGAGCTCTGACTTTCTGACAAGTTGAATTACTTATGCCCTGTAAACAGAAACAAACCAAGTAAGAATTCAAAACACGGAATAAATTGTTATTCTAAGCAGGGGCAAACGTCGTTGTAGATTTTCCTCGTTTCTTTTTGTCATTGCTTTTTGTGACACGTGATGAAAATATTCAATTAGTATATTTTCTTTCCAACCCACGCTATACAGATTACTGGAGAAATAAAATGGTTCAAGTCAAAGTTTGGGACTGACTTTTGCAAAAATTTCTCAAATATATCCAACTATTTATAATTGGGTTCTCTCCAATGTCAGAGTTCGAAAGTATTAAGTTCAAAAACTCCCTGTCGTATTTTGTACTCTACAATTTCCATGCAATTCTCGAAAAATTAAAAACAAATTTGATTTCTAGAACATTATCTAAAGGTTGATGCTTGGTTTTATGAAAATTCAAAAATTTTAATATTTTTCAGAAGAAATATTTTTCTATTGAATTTGGTAAAACCCAGACATAACTTTTTAGACAATGTTCTAGTTCTAAAGATGACAATACTTTAAATTTAAAAAAATTGAATGCACACTGTAGGCGCTACAGGGTGGCAAAATTAAAAACAATCAATTGTTTTCAACTTTGGCGGGCAACTAGGAGCGAACTGCGCAAAATGTGTTGTGTTAATTTTATAGTGCGCTACAGTTAGTAAATCGATTGCAGACAGTTGTTTTAAAACCCGGGAGAAACATAACTTCCTCGTATGTAAAAGATCACATTAAAAAGGGAATGGTTTCACATGGAACCCGCTAATTTCAAAAAGCCATATCTACAAAAATCAGGCTACGTTTAAAAAGCGAGGAACCAAAGTAACTCGAGTGCATTTTGCGTTGTTCGGTCAGAATAGCCCGCCAAAGTTTTAAAAAATTCAAATTTTAATATTTTTCCGCTCTGTAACTTCTACAGTTCGCATCCGATTTTGACAAAATTTGATGTTTTCTAACGTTTAGACTATTTCCCAAAAAGTAATTTCAGGATTCTTCAAAATTCAAAAATTTTCATTATTTCGAAAACATTTGGAGAAAACATTATTTTTAAGGCGTCATTTTACTGACCAATATTTTCAAAAAAATGAAAATTTTTGAATTTTGAAGAATCCTGAAAGTACTTGTTGGGAAATAGTCTAAACGTTAGAAACCATCACATTTCGTCAAAATCGGATGAGAACTGTAGAAGTTACAGAGCGGCAAAATATTAAAATTTGAATTTTTTAAAACTTTGGCGGGCTATTCTGACCGAACAACGCAAAATGCACTCGAGTTACTTTGGATCCTCGCTTTTTAAACGTAGCCTGATTTTCGTAGATATGGTTTTTGAAATTGGCGGGTTCCATGTGAAACCATTCCCTTGTAAGTTCGAACAGTTTTCATGTTTTATTGTTATAGTTTAATCAAGTCTTATTGTTTTCTTTTAAATTTTGAAACATTCTTTCCATTCGGAATTTTTAAACTGAATGTTTTTTTACCCTAAAAAAAGCGTTGACCTAACATCACACACTCCGTTTTTAGATGCTGAGCTTTAGCTGCATCTTATAATATGGTTTTGGTGTCCGTCTGTCTGTCTGTGTACTTCTGTCCGTCTGTAGCAACTTCGCTACAGGTCAGAGTTTGAAAGTGATAAAAGTCAAACAACTTTTAATCGCTCAGAAAAGCGAGGGAAAAGTGCTGTATAGTTTTTGGGCAACATCGCATGAATAGTTTTTGCGATGTTAGCAGTTAACTGGAGCAACTTTCAATATTTTGAGATCCTGAGCTTTATTATGTGTGCTCGTCTTGTCCACCTCTTTGTTGTGCGCTACAGGTCGCATTTCAAAACCGACTTCGGTGAAATAAATTTTATTTGACTCTAAATGCGATGTACATGAGCTGTATGGTTTTTAGTTACAATTAATCAAGTTAATCTTCCGTAATTATCAGTGGAACGGAACAAGAATCTGAATTATTGTGACCAAAAACCAGGATTCCATGCTTTCTTTAAGTACATACTAAAAAGTGTACCTGCAGGGTGCGTCATTTCTTTTTCAATATTTAAGAAATGGAACCAAAATTTTTAATTTTGTATCCCTTTCTATGAGTTTACCACAGCTTATGATGCACCCTGCATTGCTTTCTCATCATACCTGGGGAACAGAGACCAACACCAACTTTCTATATATCAAGGCAGGCATTACCTCAGATATTAGGTTGACCTAATAGTATATCCTTAACATAGAATTTTACTAGTATGCATGTAGGGATCGTCAATAAATGACGTCATACAAACTTTACCATTTTAGGGATCCCCACTGTCATTAGTTCAAAAATTGGGTTGACATTTATCCTCAACATAGGATTTTACTAGTATGCTTGCAGGGATCGTCCATAAATGAAGTCATACACATTTTGCCATTTTAGGGACCCAACTGTCATAAGTTAAAAAGCTACGTTGACATATATCTTTAACATAGGATTTTACTAGTATGCATGCAGGGATCACCCATAAATAACGTCATTCAAATTTGACCATTTTAGAGATTCCCATGCCATTAGTTCCAAAATTAGGTAAACATATATCCTTAACATTGGATTTTTCAAGCGTACATACAGGGATCGTCTATGAATTATGTCATGCAAATTTTACTTTTTTAGGGACCCCCACCGTCATTAGTTCAGAAATTAAGTTGGCATATATCCTAAACATAAGATTTTACAAGTATGCGTGCAGGGATCGTCTATAAATAACGTTATACAAATTTTACCATTTTAGAGATCCCCACTGTCATTAGTTTAAAAATTGGGTTGACACTTATCCTCAACATAGGATTTTATTAGTATGCATGCAGGGATCGCCCATTAATTACGTCATTCAAATTTGATCATTTTAGAGATTCCCATGCCATTAGTTACAAAAGTAGGTAAACATATATCCTTAACATTGGATTTTTCAAGCGTACACACAGGGATCGTCTATGAATTATGTCATGCAAATTTTACTTTTTTAGGGACCCCCACCGTCATTAGTTCAGAAATTAGGTCAACATATATATCCTAAACATAAGATTTTACAAGTATGCGTGCAGGGATCGTTGACGTTATACAAATTTTACCATTTTAGGGATCCAAACTGTCATTAGTTTGGACACTAGGTTGACATATATCCTTACCATAGGATTTTGCTAGTATGCGTGCAAGGATCGTCCATAAATAACGTCATACAAATTTCACTATATTAGGGATCCCTACTGTCATTAATTTATAAATAAGGGTAACATAAATCCTTTACATAGGATTTTGCTAGTATGCGTGCAGGGATTGTCCATAAATGACGTCATACAAATTTTACGATTTTAAAGATTCCCATGCCATTAGTTCCAAAATAAAGTAAACATGTATTCTTAACATCGAATTTTTCAAGCGTACGTACGGGGATCGTCCATGAATGACGTTATTTAAATTTTACTATTTTAGAGATCCCGCCTGCCATTAGTTTTAAAATTGGCTAAACGGGTACCCATAATATGAAATGCTTCCAGTATTCATACTTCATTCATAAATGACGTCATTTACACATCACTATTTTAAGGAGAAAAAAATAATTTCTGCACTTGTTTCAACATTAGGTAAACAGATACATAGTTTGAACGCAGAATGTCACAAGAATAACTGTACGCATCGTTCATTAATGACGTTATCCAAGTATTATGATTTTAATTATCCCCTAGTTATTTGTTGCGATTTAAAAATTAAAAATTAAAGTAGGAGAAGCTAAAGTGGAGTTAGGTGCTGTCGTAGTTTAAGCGTTGCCACAATAGGGTTCTATTCGTTTATTAAAGCAATTATTCGCTGTAAGCTCAGCATCTACTTCGGGCCCCCGGTCGACAAATCCGGCGCGAAGCGCCGGATTTTTTGAACATGTAGCAATTCCAAACTTGCACCATTCATACTGTAGACGCAGCACTAAATAGTTTTATACAATTTCCACGCGCAGATCTCCTCATAGATTGATATGCGAACATTTTAAAAATAACTAATTTCACATCAAAAATCTATCCCTGCAACAGAAAGAGCATACGCACATATTTTTTAGCTTTAATATAATTCTTAAAACTCATTCAAAAATGAAAAGCTAAAATGACCAAAATTGCTATTACAGTGAAATAGGTGCTTTACGTGTAACACGTTCAACTATGTCTATATGTTGGGTTGTAAGGTTAGAGTTGGAACACACACGGACTATTCTCTTAAAATTTTAAAGTCAAAGGAGAAAACGAATTACATTACAAGACTCCACTATACGGACTATCGTAAGCACCTATTCTGTCTTGACCTTCAACGTCTTACAGGGGTCATAAAACCATTGTATGTATAATAATTTTATGACCGCATGGCATTCCTTAAAGCAAAAGGTGTGTAGGTACATATATACTTTCCTATTGTGACTGTTCCACGACTTCCGACGTTCCCTGCTCTCAAAGACATAGCCTATTCATATATCCCATATATTAAAAATAAACGAGTTGGTGAAAAGGTCAATATTTAATGTGCACAGGAACTCGAGGAAGCATAGTACAGTAATAGAACAACTAAATTATGACTCTCTCCTCTTTTCTACAATAGGTTCAAGTAGTTTGAGCGTATCACTATTTCTTGATGAAAATAACCAAAGCAATGTCATGTTCCCGTTCCCAGCCAAAAGAAGCGCGACTACACATTTGTATTAAAACAACTTTGTTACTCGCCTTTCCTGGATTATAGAGCAAGATTTCTTATTTTTTTCTTCTTGGAAGTAGTAACAGTTTTTAAGATGACTTTTTTTCTTCTTTCAGCTCAAAAAGTCTCGAGATCAAACAATAAACGTGCTTGCTCCGTCGTTAAGTTTATGTGGAGGAAAAAGGAAAAGAGACACACATATGCATAGGCGGTCGGGTTTCATTCAATTGGTAGAAGGTACCTACCTACTTTAGACTTTAGGAATGTCAAAGTCCTTTTGGTTTTGGTATGGAGCTCTGCTGTGTATAGACTCTTGAACGCAGGATGCAGAAGAGAATGTAGAATATAGAATGCGAAACTTATATAGGAAAACTACCTATAGAGAATGTGAACGGGGAGCGTAGAACGTGGGTCATAAAAATAAAATGAAGGACTGAACTAACTCTGCTGGCCCAAAGTATAATTTTAATATTAGTAGCAGTTGTTGTAACAGTTATATATCTCTCCTCTAGCTCTTAAAATATTCTACACACAACTTAGGATTGAGAAGTTCCAGGGTCTGCCTGTATATGGCATAATATGTAGGTAGGTACATACTTAAAGCTCCGTCTTAACTCCCGCTTTTAGTCATCTATACGGTAATGGTAACCATAACCATAGCTGTACCAGTACCGCCTCCCATAGCATATAGCCTGTGTATATAATTATAGATGTGTAGAAAACTAAACTAAAAGAGAGGTATAAAGAATTTTACTAGTAAATCGTTATTCTTTTTCTTAATTCTTCGGGGAGAGGAAAGTCTCTGGGAAATGCTAAAGGGACACATTTAGATGTGATTATATGTTGCAGAGAGAGAGAACTATATATAGACATAATAAAGGCTATTACATGATCTAGCGGAATGGAAAGTTTCATCGAAAAAGTCATTCCCTCTACGACACCTAATGACTTTCACAAAAGGAAATTGCTGGATAAAAGTTTTGGACAGCTCTTCTTTTCTTTCTCTTTCTCTCTCTCTTCCACTTTCTCATTCTCTGTATTTTTTTTACAGTCGAATAGAGCTCGTGGGTAGAAATCGGAAAAAGGAAGAAGAAAAAAAACTAGACTCAAAGTCGGAGCTCTCTGTCTCTCTTCAACCTCAATTTATATTTCTCACTCCTCTCAAACTCTCAATATTCTTAAGGTCGTCTTTCTTTCTTCCCTCCCTTCTCCGTCTTCTCCCCATTCTTTGTGTGGTAAATAGTTTTTGGAAAGGAGAGAAAGTAAGAGAAAGCTCGGAGTCTTCTTTGGTAGTGAGTCGTGGGGGTATAAAGTCAGGAAAAGCTGGGTTCACACATTTATGAGGAAACTCTCCGTGGGTGGTAATTCCACACCCTAACAAGTTCCTTACACTTCATCTATTCATTTAAGCAGAAATTGGAAGTAGTATAATAGTTGGAAAATCTCCCACCCCATACGCCGACATTTACTCTAAAGCGGATACGGATTTATGAAGAGTTCAAAACTCCCCCAATGTTCCTTTGTCACCATCACCGTCGCTGGCACCGTCACCGTCACCGTCGTCGTCCTCTTCTTGGTATTAAATGTGTGTTGGTGTGAGAGGAGAAGGAGGTGGCGGTGGAAAATGGGTGAAGCTCAAAGCACAAAAACATAGCGCTCCCGAGTTCCCCATTTAAAATACATTAGAATAAATCTTATTCGTGACCAACAATGAAATAAAGTTTGAAACATTGCAATGCCTCGTTTGACTACATGTTCTGGAATGAGAGGAAAATTAGAATGGTATCCTCCGGTAACATCTGCTGCTCTCTCAAATAAAGCAATTCTTGTGGGATATGATCCAACTTTTCCATTTTCCTATCATCTTTTTTCCCTGGCATTGCCATCACTATCAGTGTTGCATGCGAAACTGTTCAAGGAAGCAACAGTACACTACGTTTTGGCATGGAACTTTTTTAATTTTAACAATATTATCCAAGTAATTGTGTACTTTTACCGTTCAAATATGGGCTATGTATGGCTATAACTATATGCATACCATACCCCATACCTCTACTAGCTCTGCGAAAAGTTGTGAGCACCTACACGGCAGAACTAGGTGCTGGAATAGCATTAAAAAGGAAAATTAGTTTTCCGTTTATATCTATGAAATAAAGAGATACCGCTAGTGCTAGTAGCCAGGTAAGTACAGATCTGCTAAGCAATAAATGCTCCTGCACTCAACTAAAGTTGGGCATATGGGCGATGGCGAATGTTACCCCTCGAGTTCTATATAGCTCTTCATACTTGATGGGCTATATTCTACGTACAATCCCAGGCCGTAGCTCCTTACATGCATAAACTCTCCTGTATAATGAACAAGCACTAAAATGAGGGAAGGTGGGAAAGGGAAACGATGTGGGAAAGGAGTTTTAGCTCTAATGCGTAATACTCAGTGCACACTATGCTTCTCCAGGGACTCGCTAATAATAATATATATATTTGTAGGAGAATTTAGATTTCTCGACTGATCGTAAAATTCCCTCTTACCACGAAATTTAATTACATGCTAAAGCCTCGTGGAAGATATAAATGTCTCAAAGTATACAGGGTGAGTACAGGGAGCTGTACAAAGTACAGAGGACAGAAAGTCCCTAAATCTCAATCCACTTTTCGACGGTGTCCCTTTGATACTTTCCAATTCGAACGGAAACAAAAACCTAACAGAGAAATTGCTCCTCCTCCAAATCCTCTTTCATGTCATCCTTTCTCTAAAGCTGATCAGCACGATCTTCCTCAGTACACACACACAGCTCAGCTCTACACGCTCAACACAAACAGAACAACAGCTCGACATATTGTCTCCTTGCTTACCTACTACAACCAATTTATTTTGGCAGGATCATGCAACTACATGGTCTCCGGTTTCGGTTTCGGCTTCTACATGCTCCAAACCACACTACTCCTTCTCACAACTCAGACATAGTCACGACATTGCTGGCGCTCATCCTATTTACCCGAACACATTTTTAGAGACATAAGGCTCAACGTACCGAGTACCAACTTGTGTGTACAGCGCTACTATACAGACTGTATCCGGTATGTGTGCGGTGTGGGGTTTTATATGGTTGCTAATTCAAACTTTAGCTATATGAGCGTACAAAGATTTAATTTTCCCGACGTTGCGCATTGTTTTAGTAGCTTTTGAGTTTTCGCTTTAATTATAAATTACAATCTATAAGGCTTTACAGACAGAGTAGTGATCCTCGGAAAATCGCTACCTATTATACATATATTTTCTAACCGTCAAAGCCACTTCCAGAGGAAAGTTTTTTTAAGTAATCTAATACCTAACAGTCCAAGGAATCGATTTTATTGAGCGTTCTTCAACATTAGAGAAACACACCTCATTAAATTTCTTATCGGGAGTATAAAGTAAAGTTTTTTTTTATTTTCTACTGTATTCCTTCGTTCTTACGTTTTCTTACTTACCTAAAGGCACTACATGTATACGGACTACGGAAAGGTTCATATCATGAGAAACCCAAAGTTAATCTTGCGTACTTCTAATTTTCCAGAAAGTTGAATTCAGGTAATTCTGAGAACCATGGAATCACTTAAAGTTGATCCCCCTATAAGACATGGAGGTGATTCTTACAAGGAAAGGATAGTCGTAGCCATAGTAGTAAAACTATATGTATATATCCTAGCACCTAATTAAAGGTACAACTTGACTGTCAGCACGTATCATTGAATTCAGAACGGGGTAACGCTGATGCAGAGGTTTTTAACTTTTCCCCATTTCTCAAGTACCAGTACAGCCCCCTAATACCTTCTTTCTTGCTTTGCGTGTTTGTGTTTCTAATTTGAAAGACTACCTGGGCGACTGATAAGCGGGAGCTATCAGAAAACTTTAGTGCTTTCACTTGTATTTCCATTATACAACTGTCATTGGACACGGAGTCGTGTAGTTCAATAGCCATTTTAATTAAAACGTGATGGAAACTCAGCAAGAGTGGCTTTTGTTAGGATTCTGATATCAAGTTGCTTGGAAGTGGCCGTGTCATCACCAGTTTCCCAATTTTATCAGAGTAGAGCCATATACATAATATGAATGTATGCATCCACTGAACCGAGTGATAACGATTGAATATCCTATCACAACCTTCCACTGATTCCATTCACGGAATTTTCCTGTACCAGGGACAATGGTAGAATTCCAATATATCATCACTGAGGCGACAACACTAGACATATACAATTATCCAAAAATTCAAAACCAAGTACCTACATAATATAAGTAGGGAGGGTAAATAAAAATATCGTCAGTTTTCGTCATTTCGACACTGTATTGTATGTATATTATTATAGAATAAAAGCATAGCATAACAAGTACACTGACGAGGGAACACTTAGGGTTTTACGCTCCCATTCAAAATCAAATGTCCCGAGTATACTGCAACGGCAACTGCAGTTTGGCCGCAAATTGCGCCATTTGTTCATAGTACTTCATAGTTGCCCGCCAAAGTTAAAAAGAATATGATTTTTATAACCTTTGCCGCTCTGCAACTTTTATACTTTTCAACCTATTTTCAACAAATTTGAGGTTTCGTGATCTTTAAACCATTATCTAAAACGTAATTTCTGCGTATTTTAAAAATTATAAAAAATCATTTTTTCTTATAAAAAATTTCAAAACAAAACCTTTTTCTGAGGCCTTTAAAAATGCCTAATTTTTTGAACAAAAACCAAAAACTTGAATAATCAAAAACGCAGAAGTTTCTTTTTAGATAATGGTTTAAAGATTACCAAACCTCAAATTTTTGAAATATCGAATGAAAAATGTAGGAGCTGCTGCAGGGCAACTGTAGAGAAACGGCACAATTTGGGACCAAAGTATTTCAGAGTTGCGCAGTATACTCGGGGGGGGGGGCAATCAATTGTAGATACTTGTTTTTGAATTGAAGCGTACCATCCTAAGTGCATCAGTTCCTTCAGAGGCTCTTAGCTATACAGCTATAGTATCCAAAAAATAAATGTTTCACTGATGTTTACTATTTGCACTTTCGAAACATAAAAATGAAACTTTTTTTAAAAGAAAGTTATTTCAAATATCAACATTTCTAATGACACAACTACCCAAAATTTTAAATGTAAGTAGCGTAAGTTTTGATAGCATTATGTATAGAACACCGGAAAATATGGATGGCGATAAGTATTCTATTTTGGACAGGACCGGTATTGCACCATCAAAGATGAGATATAGTGTGTGTGAGCCCTTATAGCATACACTACCTTACATCTATTCCATGATTCATTGTCACTCTCAAGTAGAAAACTGGAGCCCAAAATAAAAGCGAGTGAAAACTATGTACTCTGTAGGAAGGAGTAGGTTCTTTAGAGAAAAGTGAAAGTTAGGTGAGGATATAATTTACAAGCATTTACGTTGGATAGTTTGGATGTGGATGTATAGGTAGGAGAGGCAGAGGGACTCGCTCCCTTTTCAGCTCATAACACTCATAACTCATCATTGTTCTAGGAAGGAAAGGACGTATATGGCAAAAGTTGAGCACTTCTCTCGCTCTCTCTCTCTCTCACTCTGAATCGAACCCCTACAAACATGATTCCTTATTCCTTCCATGTTATAAAAGTATGCGTGGATTTTCACTACATATAATGATAGAAATTACTGAGGAAATTACTTACGCTCCCTCGTAATAGATCGTCATCTTCCTCTCACGATCAGTCCTATGTACCTTGAGCCCTCACACACACATTAGTCAATTTACAGTGTGAAAATTCTGATGTGTACATCCTATAGATGTAGGTAGATGAGACTGTCACGTCCTCGTATATATAATATAAAGCCCTTCCAACTCTCAACTAACTATCTGCATTGTCTCCCAAGTTGTGAGGTTATACACATGGAGAGGTACATCTATAGTCAAATAAAGACTGTCAGACAGAGAGGACAGAGTCATACTTAATTCCATCCGCACACAACATTTTTCATTCAGTCTACATAACATCTTGGAGCAAATGTCATCCGTGGGACTTAAACTCTTCCCATGGAAAATATCATCTGCCTCAATAGAAAATAGAAATTGGCCCGCGTGAGACTCTTATTTCGTCTTCAATCTTCTCCTGTCTCTCACCATCCTTTTGCCCTTTACCTGCTTGGAATTCACACTTTATATTCCATCCAACTCAACTCACAGAGGCATTTCTTTTCCATTCCCTTATCGCCTTCCCTTTCCTCTCTACCTTTTTTTACAATACTTTCTTTATCTCTTCTCGAATGTTGAATATCACACGTGACTTATGGAGGTAAGATATATTACTCTATGTACCTCCACACATACGCTCACATAGTTTCATTCTCCTCATGTCGTGCGGATATGCAGGCGACTGCGACAAGTTTATAGCTAAAATATGATTTAGGGGTGTAGCATTTCGGTTTCGGTACAAAGGCTAAATTCCCATTCATCAAAGGAAAAATTATATTACCAGCATTCTACACATTCTAGATCCCATCTTTTCGGCATTTATTAATGGCTTTATTTTTTTTAAACTTTCTCCTACTACATACGTTTCCAGCGAAGCGACAGAAAAAGCTAACGAAGAACGAGTCAGCTTTCCTGGGAAGCATTCTACAAGCAGCGAGCGGTACCGGTACTGGGGATGGTACCGGTCATCGGTTGTAGTGTACTGAAGACTGCAGACTGGGGAGGCATTTCCAAATGGTAAAAAAACACTGACCAAATCATTGCAGACAGTATGTTAGTAGGTACCTATAATAGTATCTTTGTTGGCAAATGCGGAAATTGTAAAACCTCATGTAAATTATCGTCGTATGTCTTTCCCTTATATAGGAATGAGAGAAATAAAGAAGTAAAAAAAACAATGCTATACACACAAGTTTGTAAATCCCACGGTTGGGGCCTTACAGCAATGCGTCATTTCATGCATGCAGAGGAATAGTTACAATGTCCAAATGGCTGATAAAACATGAGATTCCATTTCTTATGCAGGGTTCTGGACTTTAGACTTGAGCGCCTTCAAATTCGAATGTAAACATATCTGACATTTGGACTGTTTTATAGACAGGACCATTACAGTAAATTATATGAGACTTTTAGAGATAAATTTTACTTCTGGATTTACTGTATTATACGCTTCCAGTAAAGTGTGCACTACTAAGGACTGCCATCTCTTGCAAAGGAAATGGGAAAAAACCACAAGCCCAGGATCATCTATACGGAAGCGCAGCAGTCCCGCACCGCACCGGCCAAAAGGCAAAGAAAACAAAAGTATTGGAAAATCAAGAAATTCGACCCAAAATGTTCATTACTTATTAAGTATTAGGACTGGATCGTGACTGGTGCGGTGGTCAGAAAAGTTGTGAATAGCGTTGCTCTTGTGTAGCAGTATCTGAAATCAGAATACATGAGGGAATAGGCACTATAATGTATTTTGTTTTTACAATAGGTCTTTTTGTGTAAATATTCACCCACACTGTCCAATAATGTTCGCATGTCTACAAGTAATATACACGTATATGTTCTCTAACTATAGACATGTAGATTTGTGATTAACTGAATAAGACATGAATAATAAGTTTTGAAATTTTTCGTTAACTGTACAAATAAGCAAACAAAAGAACGCCGGAGATGTAACTAAAGACAAAACCTTTAATGTACTGATTCAATATTAAAGTTAGAAATTCTACTATAAAAATCGTATAAACGAACGACTGATATAAGGATAGAAAAGCTCGAGATGTGAGTGTATATTTGCAGCTCACATGTCAGTGATAGCAAGCAAATAAACGGGCGTATGAAAACTTTAAACTGAATACATAAATATCCTAATACTGTGGAAGAGCACGATTCGCCCTGATTATCCTCTAGCTGATATCCAAGTCATGAACTGGGAGCGAAGACTTGTGAACAAAAATTTCCTCCTGCACGAAGAGAACACACACTAAAACAACACTACTCAAACTTTAGCGAACGAAACACTTTGTTGCTGGGGCTTATCGTCCAGGTTACGTGACCTCTCGGAGCAAGCTGTACATCCTAAGCCACTAAATTAAATTTACGCACACAAGTCTCTATTTTATGAAATTTTAATTTATTTAAAGGTACACACTATTCAAAATGCTGCTCCAAGAATGGTTTCTTATGGTCATATCCTTGAGCAGGGGTAGCACTAATCTTCTCTGTATCGTTCAAATTTTGGTAAGCTTGATATAGCCCACAATAAAGGAATATTGAATGCATAGCGTCGGTGAAGAACCATTTTGGCCTAAGTCCGGCCAACGGCTAAACTAACTCTGTCGTAAGTCTATCGGACTCGTTTGTTGTCCCATGCAATATTTGTTTCCGTGAAAACCAAGGAAATATTTAAGCTGTCAATGTAGAAACCAAGTATTCACCAATTAGCGATGTCCTTGTGCCCAAGAAACATTTTCAAAAGTGGTTCAGTGCCCAAGGAAAGTTTTTTGATGTCGTCTTATAATTGCAACAAATTCCACGGACAAAATGATTTTACGAATTTGATGGACTTGCGCCAAAATGACTCTTCACCGATGAAATAAAACATATCACATTTAGTCACGAAATGAGATGAGGAAAGAAATGATGGGAGAACGGGAAATGGCTCAGGACTTGAAATAGTTATTTAACGACCCGCACATAGTACCGATGCAAATGTAATAGCTTACAAAAAATGATACTCATCGTCAGTCAGAGTATTAACAAGCTACGCCAACTCTCATAAACTGAATATGTAGGTGAAAAGAGCCGCAGTGCACAGCGTACTCAAAAAAGTAACCTTAGGCTAAATGTAAACTCTAGAGTCTGGAGCAAATGGATTGATTAGTAGCCCGGAGGAGCATGAAATTATTTAAATGGTTTGCTTTGACTCAAGCTTCCCAGTCCTTGCCAGGGGACACCGGGAGAGTTCTATATAAATCTGAATTTTACTCAGTTATTACTGGAAATCCAATTTACAAACATGAAGAGCTCATACTCAGTTTCGGTTTCTGGAATGCCGCTGCTCTATTTTGCGTTGACACTGACATCGTCGGTGATGGCATCAAATAAATTGTTAATAATCAACTGTCTGCTCAAACTAATATTCCACAGTAACTATATATGATGACTCAATATGTACAAAATCATATGAATACTAAACTGCCAATGTATTCCCCCAAAACTCCCAGTACAGAGAATTCAAGGCGTGCAGAATTTTAGTTTCATGACACTCAGGCTAATTCCCACGATATTTGACTGACTGAATGTTAGCTTAAATAATTGTCAAATAAATCCCCTGTAATAATCTAGCATCTGAACAATTTGTAGGACGGAATCTGATAAAACAAGCTCCTATGTACTGTGTACATGCGTTAAACTATGTATTCTGATATATGGGTAGTATATTTATTTAAAATTCAAATGGTTATTTACATACAAATATGTGACCAAAAGTACCATTTATTTTATTGTCTAATAATAATGGGCATAAATGTAGATACCAAAGTAATAATGAATCATTTGGCTGCACCAAATCTGCCTACGCCTTAATCGCAAAGGCCAAAAGCAATTTGGAATGCTTTCCATTGTATTTCTTCGGCACACACTACACTACGATGAATTCAAGCCTAATTGCTTCAGAGTCTGTATCTCGACAACGTTTCCTTGAGCGCATAATTACAAATAATCTAACCAACTGAAAACAATGAATGCTAAACAGCAGCTTCCTGTTGGATTCTCGACAAGTTAGAATAAGTTACCGCTATAGCAACTCCCGCACTATAAATGACCATGACGGCTGAGCAAGTTTGGGGCCATAATCTAATGTAATTTATTCGGAAGCATTTATTTAATTATCACTCAAGATAATCACATTAATTACTTTAATGGACAGCAAATGATTTATTTTTATTCACTAATCCATTCGATTGACATCCAAGTTGCTAGGGATGCGATGCGTTTATGTTGTACGCAAAAGTAGGTTTAATAATAAAAGCACATTGTGAGTAGCTCTTGGACTGCTACTCTGCTACAAAGTTTTGTGCTGCATTTGAATGCATAATGCGTGCTATGTAACCACATTAAAATTATAAATATCTATGTCTCATTGGCGTTAGCCTACCCGTAGGCACAGCCAAATTGAGCACTTTTTGTGTTAATAATGAAGGGTCAACACATGTGCTCCGATGTTCATGTGTGTTTATGCGCATTAGGTACGTCTATAGAAGCTAGTAAACACGTGCCTAATAATTTTTCTAGCAGAGCACGGTTTCACTTGCCCGCCAACGTTTTTTTAAAATTGCATTTTTAATTGTTTGCACGTCTGGCAACCCTGTAGCTCTTACAATTTTTAATCGATTTTCACAAAATTTGAAGCTTCGTAATCTCTGAAATATTATCTGAAAAGTAATTTCCGGGTTATTGAAAATTCTGATTTTGAAAATTATTTTACTTAAAAAAAATGAAAATTTTCGAATTTTCCAGAACCCAGAAATTGCTTTTTTTAGAAACTTTTTCAGGGATGACAAAACTTTGCATTTTTTGAAAATTGGATAAAAATTGTAAAATCTACAAGGTTGCAAATATACACAAATTAATTGTATTTTAATATTTGGTGGATGGCTGTGAACGAACGCGTGATCGGCGACAAAAATTAGTAGGCATGTGTTAACTAGTTATTATAGACGCACGTAACGTGCATAAACTTAAGTTGAAAATTGGTCCACAAATTATGTTGGCTCTACCTTGTAAGTAACCTAGCTATATATTTTGTGAATCTTACAACGTGTGAAAAAAAACTTACAGCTAAAAATTAGTTTGTGACTTTGTGACACTTCTGAATGATATGCGGGATTAAATAGTAATATCATGCGACTATAGACATCAATTTAAACTTGGAATGGAATTTTATGATAGACTAATCATATTTTCACATCTCACATGAGCGCCGACACAAAGTCCGTGTCCATAGTTTCTCTCCCTAAGTATAAGTTTATTATGCGAACTACTTGCATACGCAGTTGCCTCTAGTCTCCTTCCGTTTCCATTTGACAGACATATATAAAGTATTATGCACGTTGAAAGTTGTAACGGGTGTCAAGCTATGTAGTACATACTTATTTGAACCCGCTCCGACAGGATTGCCTAAAAAATGAATTTTCTACAAGCTAACCTAATTTATAATGAGAACGAGATACAACATGCCTACATAGATTACATAATAATAGATTTTCCTTCCTATTCTCAAATATACAACATCATATTTTATGAAATGTGAAATAAATAAGAGTTCTGACTCTGACAGCGACAGCTTAAACTATATTTCTCTTTGGTAAATTATTTTTTGTCCCGCTCAAGACCTCATAGCATTAGGGCATCCGTATATGCATCCTGTACTGCGCCACATATTCCGCTGTAAGCTGTTATCTCAGCTCTCATGATGATGCGTCTTGTCTCACTTTTTCCATCTCATCCCTTCATTACACGACATAGAGCGAGGACGCGTACGAAGGCGAAGACGAAGACTCGCATCATTTCCATATCCTCACATCTGTTTCCTTTGCACGCCTATTACACTTATATATAATTCGGAAGAAGAAACGAATAAATCAATTATGTATGTGCTTCCAGAGAAATTCTGTCCTTCTCAAATCCATAAGCAGCGGAGAGAGAGAGAGAGAGAGAGACAGAGAGAAACACATTCGTAGTTCCGTAGCAATCCTGACAAGAATTGCGTGTACAGTCACATCTCTCGTGTTTTGGATGCATATGTCTGGAAAATTAGATCCCGTCTCCGTCTCCGTCTCCGTCCCCGTCCCCGTTCCCATCTCCAGTTTAAGTCAAATTCTGATCTGATCTAGTAGTGCTTCAAATACGGGTGTACCATCCCAGTATATCATCCCGAATGCAAAGGGACACGGCTCACAAGAGAGTACACAGTTTGTGTGTGTGTAGTGTGTGGCAGGATTTTTTTTCAAGGTTTGTAGAGTATTCTATGTGTACATCCAAGTTGTTATTAGTTTCTTATATGAGGCTCAGATTTGAAGCTCCGAGAGAGTGTAAACATTTGTATCTCTAGATCTGGGTCTGGAGCTGGATCTCGATCTGGCTGGGAACGTGGAGACTATGGAGCTGAACTGGAGATGAGCATGTTATAAAAGAGATGAATTGGACACATACGTCATGTAAGGTTTCATTATTATCATTGGTATTACGGCTGTTTTGTCTACAATCCGCTTTTCCTTGTACATGAGGATGAAAAGCCACGGACGGCCACGAAATGAGAATTCCAGGGCGGATGCTTCCCTCACATCAATTCCCTTTTATTTCAGGGTCTTCTCAGTCAGAGTCAGAGAGTCAGTCTCTGTGATATTAGACGCGAGGGAAAGGGATTCAAGATCGACAACTCCAATTCCAATTGCTGCTCCAGACTGTGTACAGTATTATGGAAAGAAAGCGGGATGCATATATATATTCAGCTTCTCATGCCCCTTTGTTTTACTACTCAAGTCAAATCAAGCGGAAGAATGGGAAGGTAAACGGAGTGAAATCTGTATTCCATTTCAGAATTTAGAATGTTGAATGGACTCAGCTACTGATTGTTAAATGTCTCCCTGGAACATCACGTAAATTGTGGAAAATGTGGAGCATCCAATACGCACAGTGTATAGATTATAAAGTAGGCCGGATGCATTCTGTATTGTTCTCCCATCTTCACCTGTGTATGTCTGTGTAGGTATATGTACCAACCCAGGTTCATGAGCTTATATCTCAAAGTCGTATCCTGAGTCATAGCTCCTGATTTAGCTTTGAATTTCAGACAAGTCAGTCAGTCTCAAAGGACAGACTGCTGAGGCAACCGAGAGTTGGAACGGCCGGGCAAGGATAATGTCCTTGATATGTTTCCATTCACTTTACATGTAGGTAAGCTCGTCCTTGCCAGTTCAAATTCTTGGTTACTCCAGCAATATAAACACAGAAACACACAGGCTCAGAATAAAATTCTAGAGTTTAAAAAGTCAGCAAACCTGTTCTTCCATGCGTTTCCTTTATTTCTTATTTGTCTTAAAAGCTGTTGATATAGACAAAAGAGAGCACATACTTTCTTTTATTGCATTACATATATGCATTCGATATATATTACATATATTACATAGATTACATATATGCAAAAAGAAAAGATAGAAAAATACTTCTTACAGAACCTTTTTTTCAATTTAAAAACTCCAAAATCAAATATTCGCCCTTAGACATGAAGTTGATTCATCGGATCTACAATCTACAGATAAAAACTATACTAACAAGGAAACCACATATATTACACGGATTTGGGCTCAAAAACTACTATCTACAATCGATTGATTCAATCCCCATAGCGTTAAGCGTAGTACAAATGCAAATTAACTCAACTACTTCTTCCGCTGAATGGTCAAAGTTGCTCACGCGCGTATTTTGAAAAACGAATTTTCAATATTTTCCCGCTCAGCAAAATTCCTATACTTTTTCTGACCCAATTTTTATTATACAATTTAGATTTTTTGAAATTCTCAACAACCAAGAAAAATACTTCAAATTTTTTAAAAAGTTTTATGAACTTCGAATAAAAATTGGAGTATCTGGTTAAGTGCAAGGGGGTTGTAAAATTTCAAAAATTTGAATTTTTCAAACTGTGACCACGGAAAAAGGAAATCGAAATATTTTTTAAGATTTAGGTTTACGTCTACAGACATATATTTTAGCAATTTTTAGCACAGTATAAATACACATATTTGTAATCGGTATAAATTCAGTGATAAAAATATAAAGTCAAGAAACCAGTTAGTTTTACGAAAGTCATTGAAGTCAAAATAGACTGATAGAAATAAATTATTGAGAAGCTACCGTCTTTGCTATATGCTTCCAACATTCAAAATACATCTAAATTCCATCTATTTCACCATAACCAATATATAGATACACCACTACCTTTGGTGCTGTAGTGCTTTGAATACTGGGCAAAAACCCATAGGCCCTAGAACCAGAACCAGAGCCTTTGAGCCAGTTATTACGCTCCTACAAAAAGAGTCGAGGTTTTCATTCTGGCAGTCAAGCTGACGAGACAAGACAGATACAGATAAATAAAATGAGTCTAAAGGACTCCACAAAATCCAAATATGGTAATACAAACACGGATTTCTTACCTATAAATTCCAGCTCTTGCCGTCTATGTCTATAGGGAAACAAGGCGAGCGCGAAGAAATTGCAAACTGAATGTGGACGTAAATGCTATTGTATATTATTATCTCAAGTGCACTATGTGCACACACTCTATTTATTTTTGTTGTTTGTCTGGCTCTATGGATGCATAGTCATATAGAATTATAGAACGAGAACCATATAAAAACCAAGAACGTAAAATCAAAAAAAAACGACCACAACTCAGAGTTAAGACTACAGATAGAAGGGAAAACATCAAATAAATTCATTTTATGTACACACAATATACACTTATGCAGAAGATCTAGTCGTTTTTCTTACGTCCTCTCTCTCTCTCTCTCTCAGTTTTCAAAAACCCCCGTAATAACATAAAAAGAAGAAGAAGAAGAAGTGAGTAGTAGAGAATTTTTGTGGGAGAAAACAAGTAAATCCTTTTATTTTCCTTGGCGCTTTCTCCAAAGTAGGAGGGGTTTTGAAGAATATGCTGTATTCTTTTTTCTTTTTTTTAAAGCATTCACATTCTTTTCCCCAAGGCTTCACAAATTTTCCTTTCCTCCCACCACCAATTTTTTCCTCTTTCCTTTTTCTCCGAGATGCTCTCTCTCTCCTCTTCTGTCATGAATGAATATATTTTATCTCTCTCCTGCCTCTTCTCTCCGCCCCCTTCTGCTCTGCATATTTTTATATTTATCCCCTCTCATATGAATTTACAAGATGATTCACATCTTTGAGTGGATGTAGAACACTTGAATGGAGTAACTTCTTACCGCCACCATTGTATATGTAAATTGTTTGATTTTTTTTTGTTTTACATTTCTCATGCACCTCCCTACCTCCTTCCTTAGCTCTATAGAATCATCCAGACTTTTCCTATAGGTATTTATATTTACTCTGCTTCCTATATAAAAACTCGTAGTTATGACTGTGAGAGTCAAAAAAAAGGCGTGTAGAAGAGAACTTTAGAATAAAACAAAATAAATAATGATAAGATGAAACAAGAATTGTATACTATGCTTTAGTGGTGAGTCTAATGCATTAAAGTCAAATCAACAAGGAGCTTATACATTCTGGGCACAGGACACGCAGACACAGGTGGAACTGGAGTAGTAAATAGCATGTAGATATATATACGTATTATTTTTCAAGATACCTCATACTAGTCGGAGATAGTACCTATATCACTGCTATTGGATTGCCTTGCACATGAGTGTAAGAGGCTTAAATGGGGAAAATGTTGTTGGACGGAAGATGGAAAGTTGGGACGTTGGGAGAAAGAAGAGAAAGGAGTTTATTCCTTTATTTTGCTCTTTCCTTGGTTACTTTTGTGTGTGTGAGACATGATTTGTTTTGGTCGTGCTGGGACATAGAAATGGAAGATATAAAAGAGCCCCAGTCCACACATTTTTCTCGTTGTCGTGGTGGAAAAAATTTCCCATGGGAACTGGGAGCACAGTGGTTCCCTCACCACACCTCCCTACTTTCCTACTTTCTATTCTTCCGCCATCACCTTTCACTACTTTAGCCAAAAGCCAGCTCACACACGTGGTTACAAGTACAGTCCAGAGTATGTAGGTATATGGTATAACACAGAGAGAGAGAAACAAATCCACACCTGCCTTCCTTCCTTCCTTTCTACCTACCTACACTGATAGTCAGCGTACCTCATCTGTGCTGTTGTACTTCTTATGTGCTTGCTCAGTCAGACTCAAAGATGCAATAAGCTTCACTGCACGAGAAGCAGATCGAAAACTGAGCAATGCAATGTAATGTAGCTCCGTATATAGGTACATACAAGAAATACAAAGAAGGATGAAGCTTTGAGAGGTGAGGAAATTCTGAAGTAAGGCAGTCGACATAACATAGTATCAGTATACCTACACACGTCGGACGGAGTTCCCCCCTCAAAAAAGTAGAAGGCATTTTCCTTCCACATATTAGACACAACTATGTGTGAGTTTCCTCATCTCGAGCACGAACTCTGAAGAATAGAGCATCTTCCATGGAGATATACTTAGTTTAGTATTATTAGGATGGAACTGATGCGATTCCATCACATCTTTGGTTCACTCACTTGAGATAGGATGAAAAGGAAAAGTCAGCAGACAATGTCAATTTTCCTCTTCTTTTTTTTTCTTCTTCTCTTCCGTCTCCCTGCTTCGGAGGAAAGTAAAAGGACGAACGCTTTTACACCGGGAACCGGAGACCGGAGCTAAATAAAATTTCCTTTGTAGTGTGTAAAGGTAAAGGTACTTGAGAGAGAGAGAGAAAGGGAGAGGAAGCGTATCTCCCGAATATTTTAAATTGCTCTTTAGACAGAAGAATTCCAAAGGGAATAAAATTGTAATCCCTGGAATCTTTTCATAATTGAATTTCACCGCGCTTTTACCAAAACCTGAACCAGACAAGTCCCCGTCCCAGTCCCAGTAGTTTAAGCTCTTTCAGTTTCAGAATAATATCAAAATCCGTTTACATTTCCCACAGATATAATTAATTCCTCCCCAAAAAGAGAGAGAGAGAGAGTTAAACAGGGACCATTTTTATAAATACTAAATCTCGTCGTACAATTTCAAATATTACTGATAAGCTTGTCCATTTCCATTGCTGAATATTTTTGTGTGTGGAAATTACCGCTACTTTTATCTCGTTAAGTATCAATCAAAATTTTATTATTGAGCATTTTGAGCTAAAATATTAATGGAGATTATTACAGTAAACCATCTGTCCAGAGCAAAGCCGGAGGCCACGGCGAAACGTATAGATGAATCCTGTATCTATAGCTTCTTACATATATAGGAAAATAAAATGGAGAGAACACATGTCCAGAATCTTACTGCATCCTGTGACCCCCCAAGTAAGTATGGGATGAGAAATGTACTCTAGTTTATTTCCCCGTTAAAATTCCCACGTTTCCTGTGTAAACTTAGAGAGAGAGGGACAGCGAAGGAAATATCAGATACAAGGAGAAAGGCAATGATGTGTAAATCTGAGAGTCTGAGGTTGAAGTATTAACGGATATATTTCAGTACAGGATCAAAAAAAAGAAGAGAGAAGAAGAAGAAGAAGAGAGAATGTTTTGGTGGTTGTAGCTATGGGGGAAAAAATTTGGAGAACCATAGAGAAACTATAGAAAACTAGGCATGAAACGATAATAATAATGGGCAGGCCACTCACGTTTTCGGAAATGTCGTTGGGTCCCAGTTGTACAAGTCTTTGAGGTCCATTAATAATGGACCCAAGACGTGGATGATCTTCCCCTACAGGCGCAGAAACTCCAGCAACTCCTCCTGCATGATTCTGTAGATGATGAAGTTCGTTGAGTCTTCGTGACTCAAGTTTGTTCAATAGAACTAAATGGACGAGCTGAAGTACGGCCACAACGGCAACTAAACAAGCTACCAGTCTGCTCAGCAAACTAGCCATTTCGCACACTTTCTCCTATTTGCAATCCCAGCTCCTCACTAAGAGTTCACTTTCCTTTCCTTCCTTTCACCAAGCTTCGCCGTCACTTTCACTTGGTCTCTCTTTCCCTTCTTATACGGGAAGCATATTATAGTCCATATATTTCTAGTACTTTCACAACAGTAGAGAGTATATAGCAGAGTTTATAGCAAGTTTAATTATACATGCTTATAGATGCAATTTAGTAGTCATATCCAGGTGTCTCGTCCTTTGTCGGAGGCAACTCAAATTTCTAGTGTGTCTACTAGCACAAGAAGAAAAAAAAATCCATTCATTTGCTGCTGCTTGAGAAATTAGAATTTATGGAAAATTTTTAAGTCTAGAGAAAGGACATATTTTAAAAAGGTTTGAATTTTTACTGACTCAAGACGTAGGAGGATGGGAGGGAGACAGATAGAGAGAGAGAGAGGGAAACTTTTTACTTGTGTACTTTACGTTTGCATAATTTGTCAAATGCCACACAGTTAGGAACCCTTGGAAAAAGCGAGCGTGTACCCGGTACCGGTACCGGGACTTCTTCCCTTCTCTTGAGCCTCTACTACACACGGACTCACTCACTGCCTCACTACTCACTCACTCTCAGTCACTTTCATACTTTCATCCAATGTGAATGGTTATGAGAGAGAGAGAAGCAACTGGCTTTTTCTTCTAGACTGCATAATAGTCGTCCATTTGCTCCCTATGAGCTCACTAGTCAGATAGCTCCGCTCAGTACATATTTGCTCACTGTACGTCGTGCATACACCGCACCGTCTATATTATCTTGAATGCAAAGTCAAATAAAGATTCACTATGTATAATATATTTTCTCGACTTCTCGACTGGTGGAGGAGAGGATTCACTGGAGGAACACTTTGTTGTTATTTCAACACACAGGGCAGCTCACTCTTTACTATACTCTCTCAGAGTGAGGAGAAAAGGTTGATGGGATGGAGCAGTTAAAATTGCCTGGATGTTTTAACAACATCAAGTCATCTCCCGTAGCGTCCAATCATAATCCTGCCATTTGAGCATTATTCATAGTCATAGCTACTGTTACTCTGTATACACACACACACACGGCCCTTCTCTTCTCTCTCACAAATGAGAATGGCAAGTCGTTTTCGTTTTCGTTTTCAATGAAAGAATGGAGTAGGAGTCAGAATCCATCCCTTGTACTGCACAGTAGACAGTCTGATCTGAAATGAGGCTGCTCTTTACGTTCACCGTTCACTTGGCACGAGGAAGGAGAATGAAGATGGGCTGTGGTAGGAACAGTAATATCAGTAGTGCACTGAGGGAGAGGAGGCTCTGCTATATTAGATGTCGCCAGGCTGGAACTGGAGCTGAAACTGGAACTGGTGCTGATGTCGTGAGAGTAACTATTGCTATTGCTATTGTGCCCACGTCTAGTTTTTAAATGTACCTACTTTCAGCTTGAGCTTGATATCATTACACTCCCGCCACCACAACACAATTGTTGTTCACTCTCGTGTCATGTCCCTTCCTTTGTGAGGAGGTATATGTGAAGTGTACTCCGTACGGAAGGACAAAAGCTTGTGTGTGTATAAAATATGACCATTACCTCCAGATGGGTCTCAACAGATGAAACCAGGGACCATAGTTGATGGTGTACTAAAATGAGACTGCCTGGGTAATGGGTGCCCATAAACAGGATGTTTTGTTGCCTTGTGAATCTTCATGTTTTTTTTTGTTCCTTGACACGAATTGAATGGAGTAGAAAGGAGGCTTGATACTATGAGAAGACTCTCTCAATATCCCTCAAATTTCCCATCCAGAGTTCACATCTATGGTCATTGGTCAACCAAATTGTCTCCTCTCTCACAGCAGCAGCAGCAGCAGTAGCATGCCCAGAAAACTTATTATTGTATCTCTTCCAACAACAACAACACACGCCCGAAACTATAATCACATACACAGTTCATCCTTTCCACACCATTTCACATTTTCACTGTCCATTACATCCGGTGTCCCTTTTCATGTATCTTCTTTTTAATTTCCTAGCTATGTAGACTCCACACACAGGACAGGCACGGATATAATTACATTATTTGAGTGTCCATATAGCGTTTTGGCTTTGGTGTGCGATGGAGGGCAACCGAATGAAATGTAGAACAGCATCAAGAGTATGTTTTACAGTTTTACTCCGCTCTTTTCCTTCACGCTGGATTTAGCCGGAATGCTGTCTTGATGTACTTGAGGGCAGTGAATACATAGCTTCCATAATCGCTACTGTATTTTTCTTCATGTAAAAGATACAGTAATCAGGAGCAGGGCCCGGATGAGTAGCAGTACCCGAATGAAGCAATTCCTTGGGTTTATCTGCATGTAGTAAAATAAAAAAGGGTATAGTTCGTTATACCACAGAATATATAGGCTAGAAAATAGAAGATTTTGCATACGTATTTGACCATAATGTCATCATTCTGGGAGTAAATGCAAAAATTCTGATAACATTATACACCGAAGAAGAGAGGAGAAGTGGCAGTTCCCGGTGTACAAGATAGAATTCTATCTGATGCAACCAAGTCAGTCTGACTCTGACGACGCTCATTCGAGCATTTAATGGTCATTATGCTCAAGAACTAAGGGGCACTGATCTGTGTAAAATACATTCTCTTGTAGATTTTGCATGGAAATTCTAGTTTGTACTATCTGGAGACTAACTAGTAAGAACTACATAATATATACTGATATACGCTTTGCTGCGAATTTACATATATATCTACACGTTTATACTTAACTCAAAATGGATCCAGTACACCCGGACAACCCCACTGTCATGTAACTTATAATCTCTTGTGTATATGCCGTAGTCCCAAAAGCAATTTAGTACCTTGGTCCAAAGGGCTACATCTTCCACAAGTTCACTATCCTTTTGGACTAAGCCAGGAGCGGACTAAAACTGCTTCTGAACTACGACATATACATGAGCTCTGAGCTAAGCTATACTATAAGAATATCTGAATGACAATCATAAATTATATAATCTTCCGATACCATTCACATTGTAGTTGAGCCAAGCCAAGTCACAATTCGCTTCATCAATAGGCAGGATTAGGGATTCATTATTGGAAAAGCTAATCATATCACAAGTCCAAGTCCTCCCTCTACTAATCGTAAGTACATATTCATTCTGTATATTATACCTACTAAGCCAATTAAACTTACACCGCAGAGTACCGCCGCCCTTCTCCCAGATTTCCATTTTCCATACAAGAGCCGAGAGTATAATGCGCACTTTTAGTCCGTAATATCCTGAGCTATGGAGACGACACCCAATCCGCAGACAATTTTATCTTCATCCTCAGAGAATTGAGTTATACGTAGGGAAAGTACCTAGGCTACGTGTATGTATCTACATGATTTCAAAGAAGCTTTCACAAAGCAGTCATAAAGCAGTCTTGCTCTCACTCTGAGCCAAGGCAAAGTCGGCCTGTGAGACTCTCGCAAAATCTCAAGTGGAGAATTCAATTATTAGTCAGCGGAACTCATAAAACCGGCGTGTGCGGGAGTCAATACAGAAAATACAGAGAGAGAGAGAGAGAGAAAGAGATGAGATGTATTTTCTGTAGTAGGTAGGTACTTTTGAATTCATTTATTTCAAAGGAGTCACCTCCTTCCAATGTGTGTCGCTCTAGAAGAGACGACATCGTGTTGTACTTATATGCATAAATTGGAGGGGGGGGGGACACCATTAATAGTGACTATAGTATATAAGTCACAAGAATAATAATCTGCGCATATCTTGGCGAGGCCAATGGAAAATAATAGTGTCGTTTGGCTTCAACTTACATTTGAGATTGTCGGAGCTGCTTCAATGACAAAAGACGAAAGGAATATCTATAATCTATAAGTTATTATTCATATTCTCCCAAGTTTACTTTATGCGTCGTCCTCCCATCTCAGCTTCAGCTCTCATTAGTGTACACCAAGATTCATATGGAAATTTAGAGTGGTGCGGAGGATGTTGTATGTAGAGACGAAAACCGTTGCCGCACCAACTGAATTGATTGCAACTACAACTATGGCTGTAGTGCGAGTCCAATTCTGATTCTGATTCCTTCCTCCCGAACAAATAAAAGGAGGAAGGAGAGGAAACCGAAAAAGATTCACATCATTAAATAGATAGAAGATATATCTATGGATGACATCCCTGTACTTACTAGTGTGTGTAATAGCGTCAACAGAATCGATACTCCAAATTTGCTGGGAGTTGGGGAGTAAATGGGATAGAACATAGTAGTGGTTAGAGCTTCTTCCTATAGGCAAGACTCCACCAAAAGCTACAGTATATAAATCCTTATTACTTGTATAATAAGTTCTAGAGTCCCGTCTTTCATCTTCAAGACTTCCAAAATTTGTATAAAAGGGAGGGGAGAAATAAAGAAAGAAACTCATGAATAAAGACAACTGATTTGACTCGAGTGAAAGTGAATGGCTGGAAGGAAACCATTGAGATTCTCCACTCTATTCTAAAGCAAATATACACCGCACTCATATTCTTATTAGCTGTACCGTATCATAAATTGTCTTGACGTGGAGCTACTATACTACCTACTACCTCCAACAAAGATGAATTCTATCTCTTCATAAATATTAGCATATAGACTCGCAGTATGTAGGTAACGACAACGAAAGGCGAACATGCACTGAGAGCATAATATATGTACAGTTCCGTTGTAAAAAACAAGATATATATGGAAGCATTTTCTACTCTCTCAGTTTTCGTTCCCTTACAAATGAGACAGCAAAAGGCAAAGTATGACCATGTTAAAGTCAGAGTAAATATTAAATAATACAGGAGCCTTTAAATCAGAATTATTCAGTATCCATTCCCATTACTCTCTCTCTGTAAAAGTCCAATTTTGGATGTTTTTTGAGTCCCTGATTGTGAAATCCAAAAGGGATTTGCGAGAAGTGGAGACGTAGAGAGTCGGCATCGGCACACACACTAGATTCAATCGCACGATTTTGCTTTTGCTTTTCCTCTCTCTCTAGCTTTTTACGACAGTCAATGCAATAATAATAATGGTTGTAGTGCCGAGAGAGAAACAAGGAATTCCCGGTAATAGAGCTCAACTAATGTTCACTTTAGCACTCGACAATGAGTTCCACTCCAGCACCACCCTAATAATACATTATACACAGATGTAATACACCCTCCTCCCAACTCTATATACACTACCATTCCACTACCACTACAGTTAGTACCTACTGATACTACTTTACTACACAAGTTGGATCCCTATCTCGTCCACCACGAACTATAAAGCCCAACACGAACACGTCGGCTTTTCCTATAAACATGGAAAAACAATAACAGTGGGAGAGAGAGAGATATAAGAGGAGGAGAGTCGAAGTAGAGAATGACGTTTCATTTCAACATAGTACCTAAAATAATAACACTAGATGCTTATTTCCTTTTAGGATTCCACCTCGGAAGCACACGGCAGTCGGCAGTGCATCTATATTACACATATTAAAACCCTCACACCCACCAACAACAGCCCCAGCCAACCTATGTATGGTACATCAACTTTGCTCCAAAAACATAAATGACTCGTAGAAAAGTAGGTAGCAGCCTTCCATCTCCATCCCATACTCCATAGCTCTGTAAGTGCACTTGGACCAAGAGACGAACAAATTGAAACAACTGTGTGTAACTGTTTATGACTTTCAATCTAAATTTCAACTTGACTTATACACAGATATTACTACTTCGACGACAGAGTGTATAAGAGAGAAAAGCAAGTTTTTATTAAAATTTTTGTCGTTATAAGATAAATCCCATGACATGTATTTTCTTTTACTTGTTTTTTATTACCATGCCAAACATTTTTAGTGTATGGAGCTTAACTGGATTTGATGACGCAGTGGAGAGCTATTATTAAATTTTAATCAATGGCAAGACTCACGCGACAGCGACAACGACAACATGTACCTAAGTATGTATGTACTCAGTTTTTTTAATAACATTCCTACTTTACCCTTACTAATATACGTAATTTTCGACTAGGATTTTAGGATCAACTGTAATTAACTTTTCTTAACTTTTAGTTGAGCCAATGACCTTTTTTGGATTTTGAGCTGGGACTTTCCTTTAGACTTGAGCACAATTATTTGAATGTAACCCAGTAATTAGGTAGGTGGGTACATGTAATATATTTTGGGCAGATATAAAATATATTAAATAATTTGCCTTACCTTTATGATTCACTCTCAGTCAGAGGCTTTGAAGAGAATTTTCAGCTCCGCACAGATATACCATGTAGGTAGGTAGTCACTATTACTAGAAATTATGAGGAAAATTTCCGGTTAATACTCCAAGATAAGAAGAAGAAGGAAAAGGAAAAGCGTGTATTTAAAGTATGGAAAGAAACAAGAAAATGTATAGAGGCAAGCTGAGAGTCGTGCTGCTTGCTGACTTCCCCTGGTTCCAGGAGAACGGTTCAGATCCCACGCTGCATGGAACGGAATGGAACGTGTCGTCAGGAAGGCTGGGGAGCTAATGAGTGAATGCGCATACTGGGACCGGGCTTTAAGTCAGACCAGACGAGAACCGCCGGCCGTATCCAAGGGAAAAAAACTCTACCCTCTTTTCATGCCCAACACAAATGCCTCGTCTTCAACAGTGTTTACGCACATGTACATGTGCATATGTATAGGGCTCTGTCATTGCACATTTACAGCTGAACTTGAATATATATGAAGCACGCAGGAATATAATGACATACAATTTTGTTATTCAAGCACATTTTTTCCGTACACTGTTGACAGTGCTTAATTTCTTGAATTAGATAGTAGTATTTTGTGGATTGGTACATTATTTGAGTGTAGTAAATATCAGACATACAGTATTAAAGTTGTATTTTAGAACATTAGGCGCAAAATGCTGTAACTGTACTATTTAACTATTTACATTTAATCTCTTATGCATGCACCTAATTAATATTTGATTTTCTCCCTATTTCCGCTGTATAACCATAAATATGGTATTATTACTAGATGTAAGATACGATAAGCAACTTTTATCTGTAATTCCTTGGCCAACATGGACATTTAAATTTATGAGATTAGAAATACATTTTTAGTTTAGTACAACTAATAATAAATAGGAAACGGGAAGCGTGCACCAAATTGTCAGCTTGCCTTCGCCATCACAATCAATCCAACAGATTTATCTTGTTTCCATTTTGTGGATTTTTCCCCAGGAAATGAACGTTTGTAATCAAAATTTTTATATTTGTATTTTGAACAGAATCAGAAATATTCCAGCCCCAGCCGCGACAGGGAATGCTAAATCATATGACTAAATTTCTACCCCTACTATAGGAAAAAAATAGTATATGTATAAATACGCACATATATCTTCCATAGCTAGGTAACGAAAATGGGTTTGTTGAAAGTGTACTATATATGCGGTACAAAAAGAGTAGCGTGGGGCGTAGGGCGCAGACTGTATACTATGCAGATGGTAGATACATACTTGAGAGGGCGAAAGAAAGGAAACCACATAATGATGCGTCCTCCAACAAAGTAAGCTTATAAAATTGACTAGGGCAAAGAAATCAGAAATCACCATCACGACTCCAAGGAGAAAAAAGAAAGAAAGATGAAAACACAAAACTCTATTATAGCATTTCCTCTGCTACATTCAACTCACACTCTCTCCTATTCTCTTTCCCTACTAAACTTGCCCACTACACTCCTCGCTCGGAACGGAACTGTGAAGAGTCAGACTCGTTTTTTTTCCTAAACCTTCGCGGATTCGGTTCGGATTCATCTCCCCTTCCACAGTGATTATTTCTGGGACGAAGGCATCACTCCTCCAAAGGAAAAAATTCATTCCCACACACAGAGAAAACAAATACTATATGGGATTGAAATACTCAATCCTCCCCATTCTATTTGGTCTTATACTCTTTTGTTTTAATAGTCATTTCAATCGTTCCAGCCTCTATATAGCTACTACTACTACTACTGCTACTACTCTATTATTGAGCCTTCCATTTAAGAGGCAGTCAGAACTTTTTGTCTAAGTCAAAAGTTCCATGTTACTTTCCCATCAAACTACATCACTTATACATAGCAAAGTAATACAGAATCGATAGGATACGAATGGAAATAATACAATGGCCACGGTCGATACCATAAAAACTCCATGTACGCATCACTGATGATAAATGCATTTTAAAATAAACACTCTCGAGTACAAAGGTCATAAAATAAAAATACACAGGAAAGAATTTCAATTTACATTCATGGTATAGGGAATTAGTTCCAGTATAATTTGAGGGGAGCGCGGATCTAGGCAAAGAATTTAACCAGTTTTAGTAGATTGTATCTCTGGACTCTGGAATCTCTTAAAATAGGACTACGAGGAGACAATGTTTTTCCACTGTGCTGATATTATTATTGGACACAAATAATTAAGATTCCAAAGTACATTATGTATTTTATTGGAATCCTTTAAATTTTTTTTTCAAAATTAAAAATGCAGAAATTGAAATTCGCATGCTTTCTTTAAAATAGATGTGAGCAATCATAATTAAGGAAAATTTACATTATTAGCTAGATATCAATCCAAATGTTTTACTTATTTGTTAATCCAAATTATTGTTATAACTAGCTTACTTTATAATATTTGGAACAATCATTATCCGTCCAATTGGCATTCTTTGTATACAACTAAATAATGACTAAATAAAATACTGACTAAAAAAAAAAAAAAAAAAAATGTATTTTACAATTCAAAGGGGATGTCAGCGTCAGCTACACGTGGATGTTGAAGGTAAAGCACACACTATATGCAATTCCATATTTTTATAAGGAAATACACAATAGATCCATTCAAGAATAATTCTTGCATGATGTAATAGAAAAATTGAGAAAGGTGGCTGGTTATACCAGAAGTACCAGAACCAGAGCCGGTTTTTGCCCGTAGCCCGTGGCAGCACTAAACGTTCCGGTTGTATTTCTATAAATATTTCAGAAAAAGCTTCTATAGTCAGAGACGAGATGAGTCTCAACTCATAACATATCCACTTAAAAAGTATACTGGGAGCTTAAAAAAATTCACTAAAGTCGTAATCAATCTATGTTGAATTTTATGATTCGCTCCCTTCCATCACCAACATTCGTGCATCCATCAACATCACGGATTCACAAGGGAATTTCTTCTTGCTGATTTGAGGCATATGTAACACTCTATCTCGAGTTAATGTATAATCCATGTGTATGTACTTACCCTCAACACACGCGCTACAAAGTCCATCTAATCCCTATGAGCATCAGCTTTGGAGTTTACACCCTATTATATTGACTATAGTGACATATACACGACCATGACTTCCACTTCCACCACCTATTCTCCTATTCGTATTCCACATCCATACCTACTCAGCAGAATTGAAATCGAAAACTGAGCCACAGACAGGCTGTCTAGCTAGTGTAAATACTAGCGTATGTAGGTAGGTACCTAGGTAGGTGTAGGACCCTACCAATAAGGTAGCAGTCGTAGATACTCGATGAAAGTATTTCCCCACACTGCACTCATATGTTACATTAGTCCAAAATCGAACTGCATCTCGCATAAATCACATGATGCACTATACATTTTACTCACACACTCGATTCGAATGGTAATAATCTAGGTACTTTCACAGTTGTATTTATTTGACGATGGTAAAGCTACGGCTATATATTTAGGATTTACGACAGCTCCTAAATTCAGCCTGAGCCCCAGCCCTCGACTAAGTACGTCAACGTAACTGCCGCATACGAGGACGCCACCCTACACACCTACAATGCCAAAAAACATCACAACAACAGGAAGGAAAACATACAATTTTAAATCTTGCACGAAGGTCTCGCGGTCAGCTTGGGCACTCTACTTGAATACATTATACATATTATGCATTTAACGGTTGCGCATCACGTAATTACATTACCGTACCTATTTTTTGTTCGCTCTTCGTGCTATCCTCATGAGAATTCCAGGATGTGGATTGCCATTACCATGCATACATTTACATACTGTGCTTATCACTGCTATTACTACGGTGACACGGTACACGGGTTGTGTTTTCTGGCTGTGAGATTACAGTACATACAGTATAGGAACTGGAGCTCACCGGCCGGATTCGGATTCAGTCCTTTCCCTGGTTTTTACAACTCTCCGAGCTTTGCATAATGCCGCGACATGTAAGAATGTACAAGAAAATTAAGGGAGGCAATCAAGATTAGATAAGGAACTGCTATTACCATTAAACGGCACGCTAACCTTTTCTCGACGATTTCCAATCGCGGTTGGGCTTGATGAAATTAAATGAGGCGGATAATCATCATTCAACGTTATTGATTACAATACAAAAAGTACCTCTACATTTTTCTTGCGTAGTGTGTAAACAATACAAACAACTAAAATAAGAGTTTAGCTTTTGCATTCTCCAGGTACGAGCTCAATAGATCCATGTGATTGGTCAATAGAAAAGTAAATAATAGCTTAAAGAATGAGGAATGTCACAAAAGGTAAACGAAGAAGGATCCAAAAAATGTCAAGTAGTAGGCACTTTCCCTAGAGAGACACCCAGAACTTTGAATAACGATGACATAAAATCATTCAAAATGTATGCATATTCCCTATAAAAGCCTTACTGTAATGAATAATGGAGCGACCATTAATACACATTTGCCTATACTCCTCAAGGATACAATAACCCAAGGTACCTCTCTCAAGGAAAGCTGCACAGGATATACACATATAATTATTTGAACCTGAGATCGACTCTCTCTCTCTCACTCCTGGAACAAACAATATAAGATAGAAACTGTAGGAAATAGAGAAGTGAAGATATTTACGATAGGAATGCTCGTAAAATGAAGGTAAACCATACTACTATACGTACGGGAAAAAAAAGAAAGACAAGGCAAGGAAGATAGACAAGAGGCGAGTAGAGAAAATAGGATCGAAAGAGCAATGATGGGTTTCAAATGGAAATCAATAATGGGGGATTTGCCATTTCCATTATGAGTTTCCCACGCATCCAATTCCTTTACTGGATCCGTACAGCTAACGTCTTAGCACTCAAAAAGAGCTACGGATACCGAGAAGTCGGAATCGGATACAACATGAAATAGAAGATAGAGAGAGAGTAGAAGACATTCAACTTTGAGATGAAAACACACATTTTTACAACAAGTTTTTATACGTATGCAGGATGCATATAATACTCACTACATCTAGTCTAGATACAACTACACGAGCACACACCATCAATTCAAGTGTAGTTTCCTTTTCCCCCTTCTCTCATCTCTCCCAAAAAAAAAGAAAAAAAAGTTGACTTTGCATTATACATGGTAAAATTGTATTCTGCCTATTTGTACTGCTCTCAATAATAGTACAGGGATGACGGCTACGGACGCAGAGCATTCATACAAGTAGGTATAGGAATACAAGAACAAGAACTATACCTACCTATACCTAGTCCCAGGGTTGAGGGTCTTTCGTATAGGTGATACAGATACATAATATATGCATAGTAGATGTGACTCCTGAAACAAGATTTTTCCCCATTAAGAAAGTGACTGCTTTAATTTCACTTACATTTCAAACTGGATTCAAGGGGATGAAAGTTGAAAGACGGAATAGGCTGGAAATCTTGAGCGAGAAACGTGAAGTGGAGAAACATACATACAGAAAGAGAGGAAAATGATTCATTCTTGCTGGAGAGGAAAAACACTGAGCGAGTAATAGTAAGATATATGGGAAGGGAAAGGAAAACATAGTGTGTGTGTGTGGAAATAGTAGATTTAAAGATATTGTTAACTACATATATATATATATATACGAAACAGTATGTACTCGAATTGGAAGGAGAAATTCAACTATAGGAGGAATGAGCTCCCAACTTGGATGAAGACCTCATAAGTCACAGCCAGAAAAGGAAGAAAAAAGGAGTAGCAGAAGAAGAAGAAGAAGAAGCAGAATAAGAGAGGCTCAAATCTACGATGCATGCTTTCTAAAATGGAATTCCAAGATGTATTTTATACGGAAGGAGAGGAAAGGAAGACGAAGATGAAGGGGAAAATAGGAAGGAAATCGAAGTGAAAGTTGTTGAGCCTTGATTACTTTCCATTATGTGGGATCTCCTCGGTCTAGATGTACGAATCGTCTGTCTAATCGTAAGTATATATGTACGTGGTACGTTACTTCTGTATAGTGCGGGAGTCGTCGCATATCTACTAGCTACTATATGCCCTTGCCTATATATAGTGACTACTTCTTTACCCATCGGATAGCAACCACTTTGCAATCTGTCACTCGAACTACACACCCATCATTTTCCTTCCCAAAACCTACCAAGATGAACGGGAACGGAGGAGAGGGACATGCATTTGACTCAACATACAAACGCACAATTCCATTTAATTCCTTTATGCTGTACATTATCCTGTACCCATCTATTCCGTCAATAAATCCGTAGGAGCAATTTTTTAAGCTCTCAAAAACCTTGCTTTCGATTCCTTGACATCCAACTTATAGTGATTACCTACACCTACCTACCTACCAATCAATTTTGTTTTATATATTTATCCAATAAGTTTTTATTACGTACTAAATTGTCCCCCCTTTCTGATTTTTGATTAATTTATTCATGCTTTTACATGTAAGTATACGAGCTCGAACTTACTATATTTACAAATTAAGCACCCGCGTAAGTAATTTTAATTTTTAATAATATTGATGGATTGAGTATAACTGAAAATACACCTTATGGTAGGAATAATTATATACGAGTACAAAATGTGGTGATTAAGGTACAATGTTGACACTTTATTTGACCCCAAATAGGTCATGTGGTTCTTGCCCAGTTAATTAATAAAGCCGAAAAAGAGGTGTCGCAACAGGATAGAATAACTTCACGGGTTTCTCTAGTAACTTTTGACTCAAACAATGAACATATTCAAAGTTTTGTGTGCACGTAGTCATATGCATTAATTATTACTAGAAAAGCCAACTTTTACCACAGAGTTCGAGTGGCGCCAGTTGGCAGAACCCGTCCAAATTATGTCACTGGTATTTAACACGGAGTTACTAACAATAAGTGAAAAAACCTGACTTCTTTTTGTAAATCGTGATGGATATGCACAAAGGGTGGATTTTAAAAACCTAATGTGAGAGTTAAATCCCATTCATTTCTTTACAACACCACATAACACTTAACCCTGAGGCCACACTAAAACACAAAGCACCGCATTGCTTGTGCCTATATTAGGTCTATCTTCAACAACATTTATGACCGGGTTTTTTATGACCCCACGTAACCTTAAGTTTAGGTGTTATGTAGTTTTGTAGAGAACTTAATGAGCTTTAACTCCCACATCAGGTTTCTGAAAGATTTGCGCATGGGCATGACAATTTAGTACAAACGTCATGATTTTCCTATTTAACTCCATGTTAAAAAAACTGACATGATGTGTGCACCAGTTATGTTCAATGTCAATGGTGCTGCTGCATTCCAACGGGAAAATTGAATGTTTCTAGTCATAATACCATTGTACTTATATGCGAATGCATGCAAAACATTTGGAATAATTTTATTGATTGAGTCAAGATCTCTTTGAACAGAAAAAGTGAATTTAATTCTATTAGGACATCCGTTTTCGGATTTTAATAAATTTTGTAAAAGCCACGTGACCGACCGGGGTCAGCTAAAGCGTAAAGAAGTAAACGAGTTAGATGAAGGTAGTTGAAGTTGACATGGAACAATAATGCCGCCAGATTATGTCTCAGTATCCCAATATGTCTCAAAATGTTAAACGGACTACGATTTTTCTTGCCTCTTTTCATGGTCCCTACAGCCAGATGATTATTTTTAGATGTTATTTAACTAGTCAGGACTCACTACACAGTGACTTTGAATCACCCCTAAGGGTCATGCTGCGCAGTTCTCATGTACTTAATTAAAAACTTAAAAACGAGTGGCTCAAAAAGTTAAACATTCTCTCTTCCATGATAAATATATTCTGACTTACCAGATGAAAAATTTCAAAACTTGACGCACAAACTCACTTGCATTCACCATGATTAGAAAATTAACTTTGACCATAGGGTCCTACCGTAGGACAAACTGAAAAAAGCCACAACCTTCCTATTTGACGCAATTTAAAAAAAACTTACATGACGCTGACCTATTCCCTCGGGTACTACTGATACTGGTTCTCCTTGGACCCTATGGTCAAAGTGAATGTTTCTAAATTTCTAATCGTAACTAATGCATGTGAGTGTGTGTAAGTCAAATTTTGAAATTTTGAATTTGCTAAGTCAGAGTTCCCTGAAGAGAGAAACCTAGGCGATTCTATTCTATTGAAACATACTGCATAGTTATGTATGAAAACGGAACAAATACCACTTGCACAAAATTACCAAGAGTCCAAAATAGCATGGCTAACATTGCATGCGTCTGTATGTATGAATGTAAAACCACCCCACACATATATACACTACACACTGTGAGAGCACCCCTCGTCCCGTCTTGTGCTAATGATGATGCGCAGAGTAAAGAAAAGAAAACTAAACAAGGTTTTCAAGAGGAATTGAGCTCCATCTTCATTAAAATTAAAATACGAAATCGTTCCAGTAAGAAATGTAAGAATATGCATAGGGGCTAGTAAAGAAAAGAAGTGAAACTGAAGGGATGAGACGAGAGTTGAGCTGTACTTACCAATTGTATTTTTAAAGTACACTCCTCCTTTTTATGCTAGACGAAATCTCACAAAGGATAAAGACAAAAAAAAGGGGAATAAGGTATATAAAAGACAACGGGTGCAATCACTGTTATATTCCATAATAAAATTTCCGTTTTTATTATTTCTTTGTCCGTGAACCATACAAGTATGCTAGATGGTACAAATTATAATTGGTAAGGCAAACACTGCGAATTCTTTTACTCAAGTTATTCTCAGCTATTGTACAACTTTGAATCTTTAAAGCCAGAATAACATAATATACAGTGCATGGAAGATGGACCATGATCAAAACAAACAAAAGTTCACAATTCTTAAATTTTAAATTGGTAGCCAAACTTAGACAATGTCTTGTGAATAATAGATGATTTGAATTCAGCAAGATATAAAAATTAGACTTGCAAGGAAAAAGGATATATACACAAAGAAAGGAGAGACGCATAGGAACACATTTATGCATGTGCACACACACATGGAAGGGCATATCAGGGGAAAGCTAACTTTTTTATTGGTGAGAATATTCTTCTGTGTTCATGTCATTCAAGCCGAGTTCTTCCTTTTGCTCAAAGTTTCGTTCATAGTCTTCAACTTTCATCTCAGGATCATCGTCTGGAGCATAAACGTTCTGAAAAGACCACATTTCATTAGATCGTCCCTTTTTCATGATGGCCTCGAAGGATTTGAAACTTTTCATAGTAGTCGAGAGCAGGGTGACTACTTTTACTCAGCATACATGTAAATACAGCTGGATATAGTACTTACACATTTTTATGCGCCGGATGGAGAAAGCAACATACTAAAGTTCGAGGTGTAAAGTTACAAAGGCACACAAACTTTTCTGACACTGAATTTTTGCCCCTTTATATTTCAATACAAACGAGATCAACGTATGTAACTTCTCCATGGATATAATTACGTATTATAAAGTTATGTCCCTACATAGCTGATATATGCTAGACACATCAGAACGTAGTATGACTCGTGCTCACAAGAGCTATGATGCATGATAACAAACTCGCACCAAAACTACCGTGGGATTTCGCTTCCTGCTCTGAGACCATAGAAAATGTAAGATAGAAGTTTGCATAAAGCGTCTGACCTGGAGGTAGCTATTTCCCGCTGGGTCGTCCAAGATAACAGTGAAAGGCACTTCACATGACATCAAGCGCTCGAATTCTTGACAGAACTGTTCCATTTTCCCTTTTATCTCGGGCGCCGTACTGTCACCACTGATTAACGGATTTTCCGTTGACAGTTGCTCTTTCACATTGCAGAGTAACCCTATCCATGAGGTACACAGAAACAGAAACCACAGAGACAAAATTTAATCATCCTCGAATTACATCTCTCTTCATATTGTAATTTCATGTACTTCCTAATTCCAAAAGCATATCGATTCAGGATGAATTTCATGCGATACAATGCATTATAAACCAAATTAATTATGGATGCTTCTTGTTGAAATAACATTACACACCCTAAACCACGTATTACCATGCATATCACACACGGCAAGAATAATGTACCACGGTGACATATAAATGCATTTATATGGCACCAATCTCCTCCCATATTAATACTGATTATTCAAAGCAACCTGATATTATAATACACAATTAATAAAAATAATAAAAGGGCTAAAGCAAGCAATATTGCGGCGAAACTAACATGATTGTGTTTTACACCAAAGCTAATAGTCGATACTTTGAATTCTTTTTTGGCCATTTACGTCATTTTATTAAAACGGAATGTGCTAGCACCTGTTAGCAGCACAAACTACCACAAAGCTGCGTACTACATTATTTGTAATCAAGTTTTGTAAGAAAGCAAAAAAACCAGTATTTAAAATTTTGAATTTCCCGCCAAATCTTAAAATCGAAATTTCGACCGGTTAATCAATAAACTGGCACAAAAATGATCTATAATTTTAACGGTAAAAATTAGACGAATCTAAACAACTTGTAGTTACTAAAGCGGTCGGGAATAGTTTCGAAATGATTTTTAAGAAACGTGAATGAAATTTTGAAGAATTTAACCGATTTTAACGAGTATCATAGAAGCTTGTAAAAAATGAGGAAATTAGTATTATCATTTTTGACTTATTTTAGAACAGTTTTTAGACGAAATTAAAAAAATAGAAATCAATCGGTTAAAAAAACAAATCAAAAAGTTTTGCGATCGCGCTAGGCGCATTTCGTTATTTTGATTCTACCGTTCGAGGTTCTATCACTGGTTATAATTGGCCAAGTATTTCAAAATACCGTTAAATTATGTAGATAGGTAGTAATAATTATAATACTTATGGCGCAAGCTTATTTCGTAGCCCGACAGATCGAGGTTTATTGTAGGTAGGAACAAGAATGTTCGTAACAACCAGAAACATAGGACGGTTTATCATGTTTTCAAAACAACAATAAATCTCTGAAATCGAACCTGATGAAAATTTTAGCCAAACTTTAGCAAAATTTGAATTCATAAACTATGATTTCTCCACTCCAAACGTCCTCACCCAATAAAATCAATAAAGCTGAGAACGAGAATTCACGCTTTTGAAAGTTTTTCTCACGCCTTTGATTACAGGAAATAAACTTCATACAAAAGCTAATATAGCATGAGCTAATATGCACGTATGCTTTATGTAGTAAGTTCATCAGTATCTTTCATCTAAATCAGAAAGCACGCATACCTTCAAGTGTGGTGAACTTTCCTCCCAAAGTTCCAGACCCGACTTCTAACTGGATCGCCGGAATTTCGACTGAACAGGTTTCTGACTGTAAATAATCAGACCAAATTCTAAATTGAATGCAGCTCTCAAAAGTTTCCAGAGAAGTTCTGAAACTATAGGGAAAACTAACTTTCCGAAATACACAATGATAAATGAAAATAAATGCTCAATTAAGATTGATCCGACCATCTGCTCACAGAGCATGAGTGTGCAGTGTGAACTCCCATCATTCGTACATAATGCCATAATGAATTACTGTACAGCACATAATCAATCATGCTCATAAACACTAGGAGATTAAACCTAAACCATAACCATACTAAATTTTGAGGTAAAAATAATAATAATAATGGGAGATAATTATGTGGTGTGCAAGAAGGACGACATCATTTCACATCTCACGTACTAAATTGCATTGAAACTCAAGATACGAGATTTTGTTAGGGTAATCAATTAGTTTACATGATTTTTATGTACTTTACCTTAAGTACGTCACGACTTAAATCATCGACTGTTGTTACTCGAAGAGTGATTCGCCTTCCTTTCTCTTCAATTCCGCTTCCACTCTTGACTTCATTCGTTCGATTCCCACACTCGTCACAGTTTGTGGCCATAATCACAACTTCCTTAAAGTATGGAATACGGGTCAATTTCATTTTAGTGCTGCTTGCAGCTCCGCAACTTGGACAATTCGTCTGGAACTCAAGGACTTCATCGTGTAAATCCTCATCCACCTTTTTACTTTGACTCCCTTCAACAGCATCACCCTGTTCGGTCGAATTTGCACCATTTTCTACATTGCAATCAGCCGCTGCATTCTCATCCTCCTCAACGACTCTGCCAAAAACTGGAGGTACATTGCCAACTTCCACAGGTTCAGCAGCATATAGACCTAATAAATTATCCTCTTCTACCGTTCGTTCGAACCGTAATAGTTGAAGGCGCTCGTCTTTTTGACCAGGAAGAATGGATGGCGGTGTAGAAATAAAGCTATTTCCACTTGGATCCCGTAATATCTGTGCACCAAAATACCACACCGTCTGAATAAACTACATCATAGCAAGACCTAAGATAATACTATCATTCACCCAGTAAATCAATGTATCATAAGGACTATAACTAACGAGCAAACCGCATGACGTGATTTTTCAGTTTTCGAACAAGATGTAGATATTCGAATTCGGCATGCTTGACTTTGTTGTGTAACACCAATGAGCACCTTGCATATACCCGTTTTCAGTTTTTAAAAAATCAACAAAATCTTCGAAATTACAAAACTAATTTTGGGGCATTTAACATAGGGATTTTAAAAGGCAACACTGTATGGCTTTTTCATTTTTTTTGTTCGAATACGAATCCCCTTGTTAAATAATATAAGAAATTATACATACCATAAACAAAATTGATTGTAATTTAACAAAATGAAAACGCATTCGGCTCATCATGTGTAACAATACTAAGTCACGCATGCTGAATTCAAATGTCTAGTTTATTTCGAAAACTAAAAAATCATGTCATGCTGGTTGCTCGTAAGTACATGTCGCATTGGCGTGTTAAAAAGGGAAGTTATGTGCCTATTTAAAAAGTATTTCAGTTAGAACAGCAGAAATATCCAGTTTTCTTGAAAGCGGTTTGCTTTTATCATTATTACGAGTAGCTAGATTAATGAATTATTACTTACAAGTGTAAAGGGCAATTCAGCCTGAATGCACTGCTTGACTTTCACTAGAAACTCTTCAATTTTAGCGTAGTCATCAGGATGATCGAGCTTCCGCCTTTCTTGGTCTTGCGTTAATCCTGTAATAATACGCTGAAGGATGCCTTCTAATGTTGTTATTTCCCCTTTTTGAGATGCGGAAGGAATTTCTAAATCTAATTGAGGAATATGAACAGATGCATAGTCGGACTTAATAACTTGTCTGCTTATATCTTCTAGCTCTTTGGCTTCCAAAATATAATGAATTCCTTGCTTCTGAATTTCTCCTGCAGATTGGATTTCATTATTTTCAAAGTAACAGTGTGGACACGAAAATGACGCAAGTATAATTTCTTTGTAGAACGGAATACTTGTCAGTAAAAGCTTCGTAACACCCTAAAAAGAGGAATTGCATAAGAATTCTAAATTTAAAATTCTGGATCGACACAATTTTATCTGTTTGCTTCGAGTTAAAAACTATTATGAATAATTCGCAATAAAGATCACACATTAGTATTAGACATTAGCCACAATGGCCAATCCCATCCGCATTAATAAAATGTTGATTGGATTTCGAATAGAAAGCATTAAATTATGAATAAAAATGGGAAGTCACACTAATTTTTGTATAGCGTATAGCGTTGTAAGGTGGGAGTGGGTAATTGTGACAGGTTGTCTAATTGTGGCAGGTTGTCTAATTGTGGTCGGCTGATTGAAATCGCATTAGTTGAAAATTTCTGAAACTCAAAGTTTCTGAATCAGTCATTAGTAGATAGGAGGTCGAACTTTTCAAATAAACATACAACCTTTAATCTTGCTTTACATCGACTTGTTTCAGATATACAGTACAGCCTGTGGCCACAATTACGACACCATCCACAATTAGGCATTCTCACCGTATTCAGGCCGGTGAAAGGTGTTCACATATTGATAGAAGTAAAACCAAAGCTGTTTCCATGTTACTGAAATTCTGAAGTTGGAAGTGAACATTTCTGTCAATCTGTCTAATGTTAGATATGACAGAAGGAGAACCCAGGCACCAGCAGGGTGCAAGACTCAGGACACGACCAACAACCAATACCTTAACTGATTGTTAGTACAAGCAGAGTGTATCAATTATTCAAATTGATACACTCTGGTACAAGTACAAACATAAACTGACGACGTCTTCATCTGAATAATTTGACATTTGACCTTTCGCATCATATCATATGACATGCGATGTCTTACAACTATGTTGTACGGAGCACGTGCAACGTTATACCTGTCACCCGTCCTCCGTGCAGTTGGCCGCCCATCATTTCCTCCCTAAATTAGCCTTGGGTGTTGATTCTCATTTGAAATCGCAATGCAACTTATGACTTAATGCATAATGATAAAGAAATATTGTTGAAATTAAGATGTTAAACTTCAACAACTTACATTTTCTCCACAATTTACGCAATAACTTTCAATCTCCGTAACTTCATGGGCACTTTCTTCCCCACTAATAGGTAAAAAGAGCTTTTCACCGGCGTTCGGCTTATTGTTATCTAAAACTGGCTTCTCCTGCATATTTTGTATTGTAAGAATCACTTTAGACCTGGAAGTTACTTACTACTGACTAACACTAACCCGTGTATGAAATTAATGCACTTTTCCAATTTTATCATCTGCAACCTTCTGCACCCAATTTTGACACGATCTAACAATAATAAGGGAGTACTGAACAGATTGGAATGACTATGACTATCGTTTGTTGTTTTTAGAAATCAAAACATTCAAATCAACACGCTTCAAGAATGTTCTAGGACTTTGTAATATCGCACTCTACAAATCTTGCAGTGTTGTCAAAGTATCTTGAATGTTGAAGGTCGAAGGTTTCCTGTGCAGTGCGCACATCCTCTGGACTGGAACAAAACTTTCACGATACACGTGACTAGTTCGAATTTAAGCACCAGAGAAATCATATGATCAGGTACATGCCGGGGCGTAGGTTTATGTTTAATAACTACCATTACCATACCAAATATTTATGTGCCTAATTAAATGTTGATGGTGACGTAAGGACTTCGATGGATTAACCTTCACCGTATAAAATATTCAGTAATAATAATAGTAGTAATAATAATACTCACAGTCACAGCATTCAGTGAGTTGCTTTAATATTCCTAGGCTAATGATGGATTTTACTTAAATGTTTACTTAATAACTTAGCTATTGCTATTAGAAGGCGCATGAATATAAATAAGTAATTAGGAAAGCTCCACTATTATTTGCTATTAATAGCTATACGGAATATTAGAGATTATCGCACTGTCTACTATATCCTCCCCACAATAATTCATATGACGCAAGTGACTGTGTGACAAATGATGTGAATGATGTGAAGTGACAAGGCAAGCGATGGTATACTTAATTCTATTCTGGAGATGTGATTATGTGACGTAAATGTGGTAGCTTTTAAATTGAAACAATAATATAAAAATGAAATGTATTTTATAAATAAAAAAAAATTCCGGTAAATTATGTAGATATAGTAATAAGTTTTTACTTCACTTATGGGCATGTCCTTACACTTGGTTTCAACTGATACTCAAAGAAACCTTCACATGTTTAAATAAATGCATCAGTGGAGTATCTAATTATTATAGCATACGTCTGGAGAATCATTCACCCGATTGTCCAAAAGTTTGGCTTTGAAATAAGAAAAAGTTCATTCATTATTTATTTATTTCATTATAATCCAGAAAAAATGAACACTAATAATATTATTAATGTTCTTACTTATTTCGTTATTTCCCTAACTAGAAAAGTTGTAAAAATAGAATTCTGGCTATATCACGTCACAGCACTACCATGATTCTTATTTTTCTTAGTTCCAGTAAAACTTCCATGATTAACGAAGCACTAAACCAGATTTATTATTTATATATATACTTAGGTATGTATATCAGACTTTGATTGTCTTGAGTCTTGATATCTAAACACTAGAAGAGTTATCCTTATAAACAAAAATGTATTGTCAAGTAGGTACATATTATGCAATTGCGAACATTATGTACTAAAATATTATTCACTGATCAAAGACGTTTTCTTTTTACATTTTTTGTATATTTAATAATAGAACAATAAGGTAGACAAACATCATTTAATTCTAACAATACAAGTACCTAATAATATTACAGAATAGAAAGATTATTATCTGTATTATGTAACAAATCAACGTCTACTCTACACACTTAATATAAATAAATCATGGTTTAAAAAACCAAATTTAACTTCACATACGCTGACTTGAGTTGAAAAATGACAAGAAGTTTGAAGTTTGAACAATCTATGTTTACAACAAAGTCGAAAATAATAAAAATTAATAAACACTGAATCATCATAAGACAAGAAATAATATTCCAACTGCACTTGCATTTTGACAACCATGTGTAAATGTGAATGTGTAGGTACCCACCTAATTTGAGACCGTTAACAAAACTAACAATTTGAAATTCTAATAATTATACTCAGCTATTTCTATGGAAGTATACGGCGCATGGACAAAATGTCATGTCTTGTAGGCACATTGTAGATATGGAATTGATTTTAGATCGAGAAAATGTTCTTGGTGGGGGCTAAGCTATACTCGGCGGCTATTATAAATTGAACGGTACGATAATGGGTTTAGACACGCATACCACCCCCACTCAACCCCTGTTAGATTGGACATGATTAATTTTCATACTATCGACGTACCGTAAAGGTATTAATTGTTCCAGGATCATAACTTATTACTGGTAAAAACGAAGAGGCTCTCGTATTTTATAAACATATTATAACTTCCTTGAAGCTAAGTTTTCTAACGGATCAATTCGGAGCTTTACGAACCATGCATCATGCACCTATTTTTCAGGAATCGTGTCCAATGGCCGAATGCAGTTTATTATTATAATTGATTCAATTATTATAACTTGTCCTATAATTCCAATATATGTGAGCCTCAGTTCATGCTAATCAAGACGGATCATTCGAAGGTTACGTAATCATATTTTTATATCTATATCTATCTACGAAAAATAATTTTATTCTATAATAATTATAACACTATCGGAACTATAATAGCACCAGTAACACTGGACATCGACTACCAAAAGCGCTTGGCTGTAAAATACTCCCGCTTTGATAATCAACACAGTTTAAGGTATTCTAACAGCACTGACTGTTAGTATTAAAGAAATACTTGAATCGTCTTAAATATATATTAAATTCAAATGTATACACATGCAGCATTTAATTGGCGCCTGCTTGTACAATCATAGGCAGGTAATAAGAAATTTCAATTTAAAAGTAAGAAATGCGTGCAGGAGTGTCTAAAATATGTTTTACTTTGCTAGGTGATTTCTATTTTCAACCTAATTCGATGCATTACGGACCCATACCATAATTACTCGTCGTCCTACGGGAATAACAATCGGATATCCTCCGTTACTCTTAATATTTAGTATATCACGCTAATCTGCTCGGGAACGCTCTTGAAGTTTTAAAACTAGAAGTACCTTACAAGTTAGTAAGGTCTGATCGATGTGTTAATCTGGCAGTAGTAGCGTTAAGCTGCGACATATTTCAGCCCTAAAAACTTGACTGTGACATATTTGTTCGAATTCTAAATTACATTTAAGTTAACTACTTAAAACATTACTACTACTGACTTCTTTACCTGCACTAGCAGCTTTGACTTCAAGAAGAATTTCTTTCGCACCACATTGTAACAATTTGTTCCCTAGTTCTCTGCCCAAAAGAGCTGATTTTAGATCAGCGTTTATTTCAAATCCCTTAAAGATACGTCTAGAGACTGAAGTCAGATCAACATCTTCGAGTTCCTCAACAGTTTTTCTTCCTCCGGAGCCGCTGTCATTGAGATTCACGGAGATGTCGTTTATAATTGATTTTGAACCATCCAAACTCCAAACTGAACCTAAAGACCACACATGTGATAAAATTCGAAATATTGCATGAAAGGTTTACATACACGTCTCAATAATGAAAGCTGTCAAGCCGTATTTTTAAAACCTTGCAAATGCAGATATTCTATCCCTTCCAAATTCTTCAACGACGTTCCGACTGCAACGGGAACGGAACATCCACCTTCTAAAGTCCTTAAAAATGCTCTTTCAGCCATGCATGTAAAATATGTAGTAGGGTCATTCAAGGAAAATAGCAATTCAATAATTTCCTTCTTAGATTCAGCACACTCGACTCCTAAGGCGCCTTGACCAACCGCGTGCATGCACTCGTTCCACTCTAGATACTACATATTTTCGATTTACTAGATTAGTCCTATTTTACCACTGAATGACTGTATTTCTTAGATTGATTATGAGCAGCATCAACGTTCTTACTTGGCCTATCCGGTTTTCCCATCCCATTCTAGTAACTCCAGCGGCAGCTAAAATTAATGCACTGTAGGGCCCCTCTGGATTATCTAACTTTTGTAACCTAGTGTTTAGATTACCGCGGACGTCAATAAAATCTAGATGCGGAAATTTATTACGAAGCTGAGCAATACGTCGGAGTGAGCTTGTACCTGTAAAATTCAAGAAAACCATAACACTAACAAAATTTTAAAAAATGTTGCGTACAAGGCGCAATGCATGTTCCAAAAAGACAAACTGGTGATAGATTGTATATGATCCTATTATCCACCGTTTCAAAGAACAGTGGTAAATCCTTTGTAGCACAGAAAATGAACATACCAACTTTACTCCTAGGAGGAAGATTAGAAAGCTGAAAGCCCGAGAATTTTGGGTTAAAGATCACGGAGTCTCTTGGATCTTCCCGTCTATATTTGAAATCAAGCAATAAAAATACATTGCATTAGCACAGTTATTCAGCTCAAGGGTAATGCTAGGTTTTAATTTTAATGTAAGAATAGCAATTATTCTGGATCCGGAGCTGGACCCATTATTTGACATGACACTCATTTCAATACAAAGAACGCACCCATACAGGGTAATCCAGTGAACACTGGGAGCAATACCTGCAGTACCTTGTCGATGAAATTAAAATTATTGGGCTGTACACCTAAATCTACCCGCCCACCCAGTTCAACTTATTTGGACTTGGTGGGCGATGACCCGAGAATGGAAAAAGTCGGTCAAACCCTCCTGAATCCCAGTTTAACTTAATCTTAGAGTAGGTTATAGAATATTTTCCCCCATGACATTATCCAACCGGATAATTTCATCCCAACTCGTACCGAGGAAATTTTCCTCCGAGTAGGTATCAAATTCACATCACTAAAGAAATGAGTGTTTCTTTCCAATACATTTATGTAGTCGAACACATTCCGAAAAATATGCATTAATGAAGTTGTAATTGAAGAATCAGCTTACGAATTTTGCAGTCTTGAGAGTGTTTACTTACGAATACATACATAAAATTTATGGATGGATACACTCGTTCCTTTTTGTGAAGTGATTTTGATATTGGAAGCAGAATGACCGGAAGGAAAATGTCCGTTTCTCCTAAATCTAACACTGGTGTATTTAATGGTTTTACTTTTGATAAAACTGAAATATGTCCGTACACAAAATACAAATGCACACACTACAAATAAATGCAAATTTTCAAAATTTTTACTTTGTGATTGCAGCTATGGTCAGTCCAGGAGGAAGCTGCGTGGGCAAATCCTTGAGAGAATGAACAACAAAATCAATTTCATCGCGGAGAAGAGCTAATTCAAGTTCTTTGGTGAAAAGGCTTTTCTCCCCAATCTTAGATAAGGCAACATCCAAAATTTTATCACCTGTAGTACTTATACCAACTGAAAGCATTAAAAAAAAATTTGGAATTATTAGCAGCACTGACGTAAAGGTATCATTAAGCCAAAATGAATTCGATATAGTACTAAAATTTGGTATCCCTCTGAATAAATGTAACTACACATACATGCTCTACATACATCACACAAATGTACTACGTAACTAACTTGGAACTAAATTACTATTTTGCAACAAAAGTATCTTACTTATTTCAAACTTCAATTCAGGTCGTAGTATTTGCAGCTGCTTAATTATCCATTCACTTTGAATCATCGCCAGCTGAATTACAAGCAAATGAACAATTAATATTATTATTATATTGTACTGTAGTCTATTGTACACCGTCCAATTTTATATAAAAGGAGAAACTCAATTAACACTCGGTACTCGGTATTGATTTTGTTCATACAAGGCTTTCATACGTCTCGTACTTTCAATCTTTCGCAATGCAATAGTTGATAGTTAAAAAAAAGTTCATTATTTACTTTTGTTTACACAGATAATATAAGTTTAGCATATAATTATACCTGGCTTTTTCTCGAGCCCACCCTGTAGACATTTGGCTTAGATTCTTCCATTTTCTTCTTTAAAACTGATTTTGTGCCGTATGTTGTGACTTTCTATTTCTAATATATGAAGCGCTCAAGAAATACAAGCCTCCGACTGACCAACGACAGCCTGTAATTTAGAATACCTTTTTGCTTGATGTTGTATATATATATACTTAACTGCCTATTCATGCAAAACGAATTTAGATGCACAACACACAAGGAATTCCAGTTCTTGATCCAAACAGAGAAATCTTTGGTAGTTGCATTAACTTTAGGAAACTAAAATTTGCAAATTATTGCAAACTATATGTATGTTGTTAGTATCAAAAACTGACTTGACTGTATGCTTATAAGTATTTGAGTTTGAGTGAACTTTATTTCCGTGTCAGGTTCATTCAGTACATCCGGGCAGCTCCGAGATTTAAAAATGTAAGGTTGTTTTTAAATGGCAGAAACACAGGTTAGAGCACAATGTAGCGAAGCCAAGCACTTACTAAATCACTATCGTAATCAATAATCACAGACACCTTGAACCGAGGGATAGCCAACAGATAAATTTACCTCAAAATATTACGTAGACGATTTTACATCATTCGATTAAAACACAATCAAACTACTATTAAACATTATATATTCTACGAAACGTAAGCATCATTTCTATTCCATGTAAATGAATGATGTATTAATTGAACTTCTCTCAAATCTGTGTGAATACGGAATATGAATGGATCCTCATTTGCTTAGCAAATATTAGCTAGTTTAGTTTCCTTTTAAGCACAACACAAATACAGGTAAACCGCAAAAAACGTCATAACAAAATTTATCACTGCATAATTGAAGTTGGAAGTCCCTAATTCAATAGATAATAAGATAAGCACTTAATTTAAATATCTAACAAGATATTGCAGGTATTACAAGAAATACCTTTTACTGATTAAAATATTAAAATCCTACAACTCAATAAATTAATTTAGATTGAAATTCGACGAATAATGAATTTTTGTGAATTGAAGTCAGACTTAAAGCTCAGTTATGTTCAGAGCAGAGGATTAAATTAATCTCCCACACACAATTAAGTACACTCAATTCACAATTACTTAATCATTTATTACAATAGAGTATAGACAGATGAACAGATGTACTAATGCATAAAAAACTCTCTGGAAGGTTCAGCAGTTTCAGTTTCAGCGCAGTACTTACATCTTACATCACCGCGCTGCATAAAAGTGATATTTGCTAAATGCCGACTTAGGTGTTACATGGTATGGTAATAAAGTAAGTACGTAGATCGCGTGAATTACTGAATTAATGTTGAATGAAATGTACATATTATTCGTATCATAACCTTCAGATTCAAGATTTCACAAATCGCAATCAATTCAATAGAATAGAAACTAAACTGATTTTAATACTGGGAATTGGGACGTGCATAGCTCTATAGCCCTATAGCACTATTCTTTTCCTGCTGCTGCTACTAAAACACTGCGAGCTATTCCTATTTTCCTATCCTAGAAATTCCTATTCTAGACTAGAGCCCAAGATATGCTCACAACTCACAAGTGAAGCATAGTAAAAATATATTCACATGGTATTTAACGTACAGGTTTAAGAACAATACTGTGTTATTGATATTGGTTATTAATTGATTTGGAATTGTTATTTTAGGTTATGAGAGAGAATCAAAGTGCACAGTCAAGAGTCACTGCACACAGCTTGGCACAGCAAAGAGCAGTTTTATTATCAAGAACATGAAATACATCATCAGTATATATATTTAAATGCCAGTTTAATGCCACTACACAGGTTCAGGCTTTAGTAAAGGCGTTACAGAAAAACACAACAGGAAACTTTACTTACATACATTTTAAAGTAAAAGTAGCACGTCACTGGTCACTAGTGCCTTTCAGTTCAGTTCAGTTCAGCCCAGCCTTCAGCAAACAGTCAGAGACTTCAAACAGTTGCGTTCAGTTCAGTAACTTAACTCTATGGCTTTGGGCTCTGACTCTGTAATTACCACAATAAAATATCAAATACAAGTTGGCATTAATTGTCACTTGTCACATTTACCTTAACGTAACGAGAAGTAATATTATAATCGTTTCCACTATTTTTACATGATGCTAATCCTATTTTGATCTAAAGTTTGAAGTTCAAACAAAAATTATTTGGGCAAAAATATTTACCTTTAATTACCGTATTATATATATGCTACGTTTATGCTTCTTTATTATGTGGATGTGTGGAAAGTGTGGATGACACATTATTATTGACCTAGGTACCTGTACAAGTACTTACCTACATGTACATTTAGCATGTGTTCGAACCTGATGTACTCCTAGTTAAGTGATGGAACGCGTATGCATTGCACCTGCCACCCCAGAATAATATAATGTTGCTGGATTGGAGTTTGAGTTTGAAGTAAATGAGGAAAATTATCCAAGCCCTACTTAAGTACACGCCTACAATTATTTTCAAATGCCTGAGAGATTTTGAGTTTTGGTATTTAACTGCACCCTGCAACTGCAACACAGCAGCAGTAAGAAAGAGGGGTGTATACTGTTTCGAAAAATAACAATCGCTTTTTTTTGCTTCAGTAACTGATAATCGGCAGGACTACGCAGAGAGCGTAATAATTAAATCCAAATAAAAACGTTACTTGAATAGTAAGGTACTTTTGAATATTATTATCGATAGGTATTTAGTAAGTATATACAAACTATATGCCATATGATTAGGCCTTCCGAATGAACAAAATTCCATCACCAAATAATATACTCCTACTATAAAAGATAAGTATTTGTGCACTGAATGCAGAATACTAATAACCTTATGCAAATAGGTAAATAACTTGCATAATCAGAATTTACCTATTTACACATAAATTGTTATGGGATAAAATGGGATATAAAATTGATCATCGTCAGTATTGACAACAGCATACAAGCGAGAAAGAAAGTAAATATTTATTTACAACTATGGCGCTACTAAGTATAACGCTTGTCATACAGACACAGAACGAACAAGAACACATCATTAACACATTAATTATGATTATGATATATTTGAAAAAAAGGAACATTTTTAAGCGATCTATTTAAAATTAACTGGCTGTGAGATAAATTCGTATTATATAAAATGATTATGGGCAATTTGGCAGGATCCTCGAATTGTAGCAACCACTATATAGCTTTATTATAGACTAACCCGCACCAATTGAACGAGAGATAGGGAAATAAATTTATTTATTACGACAAATTCACTGACATGCATTCATGTTTGCGCTGTTGGACATAGCAAAATAGCAATACATACTAGATGCAATTTTTGTGTTTTTGTGTAATATGTTTTTACTTGCTACATAATAAGCTATTAATGCTTATGTTTGATTAAATATAATTTTGTTTTATAGTTGGCTGCTAGCACCGGGATCGTATTATTGTCGTATACAATAGATAGTATATTATATGGTTGTATGTACTTTATATTAATTGAGATTAAAATCCTGACCGAAATTCCCGAGCTGCGTTTTCTTTAGCTACACACTCGCATGCTTTGTCCATTAGCCTCTTACCCTGTTTACTTGTTCATTACTAATTAATATGAAACATGTTGAAGTCTTATAGCCATTAATTTGCTTGAAATCAATTCCGTACTTACGTGGAGTCGTTTCTCGGTATCCAGATGACTCACCCGAGCCGGAAGTACATATGTATTAAAAGACTGAGTCTTTTATTTTATTATGTAGTCTTCGTAGTTTACTCTCAAGTGGCAGATTTTTGTCAAAGCATGCTACCGTCTATAATAAAAGGCTCTTAAAGGGAGCGTGTGCTAAATTCTTTTAATATGGAATTAAGACCCCTATTATTTGTGAGTTAAGGGAAATTATAGTGTCACTATTTTTTTAACTAAGATTTTGGAATAAAATCAAAATGTACTCTCCCAGTCTATCCTATAGATAGAATGTATACATTTTCACATTGATGCTCTCCCGAATATCGCCCTGGCCCTATCCTCCGTCATGATCCTAATTTCAGAATGCCCCGTACCATGCTCCCACGCTATACTGTATCTTCCTAGCTTGAGCTTGCATAGAAACATGCTGTGCACGATAAGGTTTGTTCGATGAAACAAAAGATAGAAAGGCCGTAAAAACTACTTTACAGTTTTTAATTAATAATATGAGAACCACGTGCGAACCCTACGGGTCAGTCAAAATTAAAGCATACAAATTAGTTAAGCGTCCTCTAAAAATAGTCCCCTCGCTAAGGATTCATGCTAAGGCGGAAGAAACTCTAAGATTCCTAGTGCGTCTAACCTTCTAAGAGTATGCCTTTATTTTTATCAGAATTTTTACATTTAAAAAAAGAAATCTTGATCTGAATATTGAAAATTTTGTGTATGTTTTTAAAAGAAAAACAAAGACAATATTAACTTTGTTTTTAACAACAATTTAAATCCCGATCAGGGTATGTTAACCTTAGAATGTTTGATCAACATAATGTTGAATTGTGTTGGCGTTTATTTTCTCTTCACATGATTTGCATTCAAAGTTCATGTTATTTTTGAAAAACAAATTAAAAATTCTCATACAAATGTAGACGTATGTACAGTTTGAGGGCATTTTCGTTTATCAAAAATAACAAGTCATCTCGAATCTATCAAATGCGTGCATGTTTTACGCCATTCTAGTTTTTGCGGACCTCCTTTCGAAAGTATTCTAATTTCTTCTCCAAATACGTTACTCGGTATTTATTGTCAGAAACAAATTTTACATCGCTGCTAATGGGTAAGCTGACTTAGCGCACCATTCATTCACCTGTATGAAATAAAAATATTGATCCTTTGAATTCCCTCCAAACTTTTACTTCAGCACAAAATACATACCTAGCTTCCTCGAAAATGTGCTCAAATGGGAAAATTCTTATCTCTTTTAAATTATCAGAACCATTGTTTAATCTAT